>VZRH01003307.1:1191196-1249585 GCA_013397555.1 Urocynchramus pylzowi | reverse complement strand
ATTGCTGAGGTCATCTATTAAAAAAAAAAACAACAAACCCTTTGAAGGTAAGTAGTCCATTTTAACAGGCTAACTTGGAGTTTTTTGTGCTTTCCCTATGCAACATCTACAACTGCTGGAAAAACTACTACCTAAAAGGGTGGAGTTGTGCTAATGCCAGAAAATTATGCTGACAAACAGGTACCTTGTCTAGATAGTTTTGGGGTTTAGTTCTAATGACAGCATTTGGGCCTTTTTAGAGATAATTGTATTTCTGTTGCCAAAACTTCAGAGATGGGCCAGCCTAAAATCCCTTTCTGTGCTTTTTTCTAGTTTAAAGCTCAAAGTGAGGCTTGGCTTTTCCAGAGCACCTGTCCCATGGTGAGGCAGACCTGCTTTCTCCCTGTGGTTTAGAAAAGGGAATATGTGTAGAGGAAAGAGCCCCATCCACCTTCTTTACATCCCCTTGTGTCTGAGACCAGGGAATTTTCAGATCCAAACAAGGGACAGGGTGGCCTCTTTCATGAATGGACCAAGATGGAATGTTTTCATTTCCAATGGGCAGTAAGCCAAGTAAATATTAGTCGATCCAAACTAGTTTTGAAATTAAATTATTCTTATTTGTTGGAGCATTCCAGAGAATGGCTTTGATCTGTCTGTACTTTCACCAAAGGGATATTGGCAGGCTGGCCTCCCATTTCTACCCATTTGGGATGAAAGAGGGGTTATAATAACCACCTTGTGTGGCAGTGATCCTGAACAGATGACATTTTTTGGACAATATTAAATGAATAAAGGTAAATATACTTCAATTAAAATGTTTTTGGAAGCTGAATGCAATAGGGCTGTTGGAAAGTCTTCTATGTGGGTTGGAGGAATTCGGCTGCATTTGTAACTAATTTTCTTTAAGTCCAAAAATCTTGGAAAGAGAGGGGTTTGTTCCATGCATTATTTCCTTTCCAAATAAATACATTGTTTGAATAACTTAAAAATCAAATTAAAATTGTCAGTGAACAATGAAATTGTCAGTAACTGGGAGGTAGAGAGGTGTGTTGAAGGAGGAGGGTTTTTTGCTTCTGGGATCACATCAGCACAGTGACTGAGTTAGCTCAGGTGATACCTGCAGGGGAACTGAAGCACACAGCAATTAAGTGGCACATTATCAGTCTTACCAAAGGTATTTGGAGACAACTTAAAAATTAAAGTAAAAAATCCAATAAATATGAGGCTCAGTGTTCCACGCTCTTTGCTGAAGGATCCTCCAGAAGAGGTGGGAACAGAGTGGTGGAGACTCTTCCCACCATGAAATGCTGCTTAGACACAGCTGAATAACCTTTTAAATTGATACCAGCTGATGATAATTTGTACTCTCCCTAGACTTAAACAATAACTGAAATGAACTGAATTAAAATCTAAGGCGTGGAAGGTGGGTTGGAAGGATCTGCTGGAGGTCACTGGTCTGACCATCTTCCACCTTCAAAATTAGGTCAGGTATCTAAATAAGTTCAGCTATATGTTTAAATTCCAGCTTAGATTTCAGGTTATGTGGAACCTCTGCTGTTGAAGTTCTTTACATGTATTTACTAAGTTTTCTGTAAATAACTGAATATACAAATTGTCATTTGTAATATTGATGCAAATTAAATTGCTTTTCCTAGAAACGTGAGTAGTTTGCATGGATAGATGCGTGCCTTCTCACAAAAACTCTATGTCAATTTGCTTTGATTTCACAAAAATTAGACTAGCTGTAATTGATTTCTGAGTTAAATAAAAGAAAAATCTCTTTTAACAGATACTGTGTTAAACATTCAGTGCTGTTGGTATGTGTTCTGAAATGTCACCTGCATTTTAAATATGTTTAAGTACTTTGTATGTTCATGCCTTACGGGAGAAATGGTTTGAACAAAGACATTAAAAAAAAAAAAAACCACAAAGGGTTTGTAGGTTAATACGCAAGCTTTTGTTTTTTTGAACATCAGCTCAAATCTGGATCCATTTTCTTGAAATGGAATATTTAGTTTTCAACTCAGCATGTGAACTGGTCATGCTTGAATTTAAAGCTTGATTTATTTCTTTTTGCACCTGTTTTTATTTTAACACTGACTCTGTACAAGATAGACTTTTGCTACATGGTTCCTTCCTCCCCAGCTGGAAGTCTGGTCTGATATTATCGCGTGAGACCTTCCTAAAATTTACATTTGTAACTCTACAACCTCTGAAAATACAAAATACACTCGCTGCTCCATTAGGTTCTGGAGTTTTTTTTTTTTAATTTATGGTTTTCTTTCCTTTGCTACAGCACTGACCCACATATTTGATTTTTAGACCAGTGGCTGGTCGTGAACTTGCCCCACAAAATCTTGTTTGTGTAAAACAAGGTGCAGTCCTGTCCCTGGCAAGAGGTGCCAGATGGGCTGGATCAGGAGAGAACTGGACAAAAACTTGGAAGAGGAATTGTAAAAGGAGCTGAGGGAGAGAAGAGGGAGACGTGAGGCAGAGCGTGGGAAGCGATGCTAACGTGGGACGGATGTGCGGGAGGGCCTGGAAGTCTGGGAATTTTCTACAACAGTTGTATTTGACAAAGAGAAGGGATGAACTCAGTGATCTTAAGGGGGAGGTTTTAAAGGAAATGACATGTGTATTCTCTTGAATATGCAAATAAGAATTACATAATCTGCAATAACAATAATAATAATAATAATAAAATCTTTTCCAGATTTGCAGCTGTAATCATATGCTCAGTGGGGTGGTGGCAGAGAACTGGCAGCCACAGCTGCAGTGTAAATCTGGGGCATCCACCTGGTTCTGATCTCGACAGAAAAGGGACAGAAGGTCACATCACAGACTGTTGTTCTCAGTGTCTTGTAGTTTATATAATGTTTTCAGGCTAATAAACAAAGTATGGAGAGACCCCAGAGGCATTTAAAAGATGTGTAGATGTGGCACTTGGGGGGACATGGTTTAGTGACGGCTTGACAGTGCTGGGTTAACCTGGGTTAAGCTCTTGGAGGTCTTTTCCTACCTGAATGAGTCTTATGATATTTTCATCAAAGGAAAATGCTTCACTTAGTTCTGCAGTAACTATAAGCCATCCTCTTTCCTTGCTTTTCCTTCCCCATGGAATACTGAAATTGGTTCATATTATCCCTGTTCTTTCCCGTGCAGATGTAGGAATTTCAGGTAT
This sequence comes from Urocynchramus pylzowi, assembly GCA_013397555.1. Classification (NCBI taxonomy): domain Eukaryota; kingdom Metazoa; phylum Chordata; class Aves; order Passeriformes; family Fringillidae; genus Urocynchramus; species Urocynchramus pylzowi. The sequence goes on along the minus strand of VZRH01003307.1, from coordinate 1,246,422 downwards.
ATTTACTGTACCTCTTGCTGGGTTAACTGTGATAATTGTGTGCTCTCTTTATAAATATAATTTTCCCTGAGAGCAAAGATGAGCTAAATGATAAAGTATGCTGAAATACTGAAGTAAACCCTCCATAATACTAAGCAGGAGAGTTTAACCCACAGATCATGAGAGGTTTTTTCCTCAAGGCTTGTAGAACTGCTGTATTTGTAAAACACAGAGCTTTTCACCAAGGCATGAGCTTATAGATAGAGAGAAGAGCTACCACTGTCTGTGCCACCACAATTGCTGTTTCTTTATAAGGAAGGTGGGAAATATGAAGCTTTGGTATGTTTGTATGTTTGTGGATTGTGGATGAGAGATATGTTCAGTGATCAAGTTGGATCTTTGGTTGTAGTGCTGGCTTGGACAGGGGAAATGTGAGTGTTCAAGCAAGAATTAGGGCATTTTTTCAAATTTCTGAGGGCAGAGGCAATTTTGGCCACTATCTCATTTCTGTTATGTATGTCTATATTCTGATATATATGTATATATTCTGTTATGTATGTCTATATTCTGATATATATGTATATATTCTGTTATATATGTCTGTGTATATATGTGTGTGTGTGTGTGTACAAAAACCCCTGTGTGTGTGGGTATCTTTGTCAGACTTGGTGTGATTTCACCATATGAAGTTGTTATTTTGAAAATATCCTGGAGATTTCTACGTGTCTCTTCCTAGAGCTGCATTCAGCATGTTTCCTAGGTGTTGGCTGGCTTTGATACTGAGGTTGGCTTGCATATCTGAAAATTAGGATGGGCACTGAGTCCTGTGAAAGGAGTGTATGAATGGAGAGTGAGAACCTTGTAGGAACAGTAATTTTGTTTTAAATGATACAGTTCTTGGTCATGTAAACCTAATCTTGTTTCTTGTCCCTTTTCCTAGGGAGACTCTGTTATTACAGTGCAGCTGACTGAGGAAGATAAAGTTGAAGATGATGTAGTTTTTTATTTGGTCTTTACTGGATCAACTGTCCAACACTGCACAAGCACGAGAAAGATTAATCCTGGGAGTCTGGAGACAATTTCTCCTGGTAAACAATTACCTTTCTTTGATATCAGTGTATCAGTCTGTGAAATTCGGTTACTACAAGTGGACTGGAATATAATTCTGTTTGCTTGGTTGTCTTTTTCCTCATTTACACATTCACAAGGAGTAGAACACGTGGTTTGGATGACTGCTTTTGCCTTTTAAAAACCTCTTACTTGATTTCACTAGAATTACATGACTTTGAGATTGCAGTTATTTAATATGTAACTGTGAGATGCTATTGTAGAAAACTCACAGTTACACATACACATAGTAAAAAGCTTTTAAATGCTGCAAAGATGGTGGAAGATATATTTGCAAAGTTACAGATGCTATTGCCCAAATCGTGGACAGCCCAGGAAGTCTTAACTACACTCATCATCTGCCTGACTCGATGAGGTGCATTGCTGTCTTCCTGATGAAATACAACCCTTTCCCCTAAATCCTGTTCGTCTCAGAACTCACTGAGTGTTTCTGGAGCTCTTGCAGTGCAGGTGTTGTGCTGCTCAGTGCCATCTCTCCATGGCTGGTGCAGATGAGGTGGGTTTCCACATGAAAGCCCACCTCTGTGTTTATCCTTTGTGCCAACAACAAAACAAAACCAGTCAGCATTTCCCTTTGGTGACTTCAGGACCGTGGGAATGAGCGTGTTCCAGGCTGCAGTCCTCACCATTAACCTTTCATTCTGACTTGTTGCTATGCAGCACATTGCTACCAGTGTGAGAAAAACGCCTGACATTTTCACTACACACAGCGTAACTCAGGCCATCAAGTGTTTTTCTTGTGTTTGTCTTTTCATCTACCTCCTAAGTATTGTTTTGTGAGAGATGCACGTGGAGTAAAATTTGGAGTTGTTTTCTCTTGGGAATGAGTGGCTAAAAGTTGGCCACACAGTTTTTTTTCATTTCCTCCTCTTTTTGTGCTGTTCATGTTGTTCAGTTGGCTTGGGAAGAGAAGCCTTTTTATGGCTACTGATGACTGGAGCCCCGTGCAATCAATTAGATTAGTGCTTATTTTCTCCCAGAAGAGCAAGAGGGGGTGACTTCTTCCCTGCTTTTGTGTGGTGGGCGTGGGGCTCTGCCAGCCCTGCTCGAAATGACTTCACCTCTCCCTCAGGGCCGTGGCTGCTGCGCCAAGAAAGGAACTGAAAAGCTTCAGTGTTCCCTCCAGCCCATGTGGGAGCCAGCCTGTTGGATGGGATTTCCAGGCAGGAACGACACTTTCCCATCCCTGCTGCCCTTGCAGCAGTGCTGGACATGGCCAGGGTGGTGGCTGCCAGGTGGGACCAGAGTGATGCTCTGAGCACTGCCTGTCCTGCCAGCCCCAGATATAACTGAGTCACTGGGGAGGGCTCCCTGCAGCTCCTTTTGGTGCTGGTAGTGGGAAATCTGATGCTGTTCATGATTCAAAAGGAAAAGAGGGAATTTCTCTCAATTGTTCCTTTAGCAATAATGGATTGTTTTGTTGGTTTTGTTTTTTTTTTTTTACCCAGTATAGTCATGATCTTGTGGCATGTGAAGCTGGACCAGGATGGGTGTTGTCCCAAACTGCAGCTTGTTTCAGGCAGAGTTTTAGGGGACCTTTCAGAAAGGTAGTGTCATTCCTGCACTGTCCAGGGCTGTGATACAAAGAAGAGGTAACATATCAGATGTAAAGTAGCCATGTGGATAACACCCTCATCTGTGCTCATACCTCATTTTTGTGAGACTGCCTAAGGAAAAAAAATACTTCAGTGGTGAAGAGGTTGTTGGGGAAAAGCAAAGCAAGACATGGGAAAGCCTAATTTTTTTCATACCCTCTGCTGACACCTGTGCATTTGTCCAGTGTTGTTTCAGCATTGACTACACTGATTTCAGTGGAAGTATGACTTATTTCAGTGCAGCTCTTCCTCCTCCTCCTCCTTCCTGGACGCACAGTGAATCTGTAATCATGTGTTTACTCTGTATGTTCCACAGTTGCCTTGGCGATGGCTGTGGTGACTCAGAGTGTTATTTGACCTCGGAGGGATTAGCCATGAACAACACACAGTGTGTGTGAGACCAGCCCTTGTTCAAACACCCAGCCCCAGGCACTTAGCAAGTGTTCTGCAAGGAATCTCCTGCAAACAGCTTTTAGCCAAAATCTCACCCTTTACTTCCAGCTCCGAGCATCTTTCATTTGTTCCTGTGATGCAAGGAGTGTGGCACATCCCTTCGAGCACAGCAGCTCCTGGGGACAGCTCAGGTGCACAAAAGAAGGGCTGATTCACTCAGGAGCCTCTCTGCCTTCCTTGAACCTCCTCTGCATCCCTTCTGGACTCGCAGGCTCTTCCCTCATTCTTGCCCCAAAAAAATTTCATCCCCAGGAGACTTCAGATGAAGTCCATCAGTGGCTGGGGTGAAAGGGATGACTGAAATTCTGTTCAAGCTGAAGTAAAAAAAAGCCCAGATTTGTAATTTTTGTTTCTTGAGTTTTTCAGTGGGTTTCTTGATGTACAGAAGTGTAAAAGACAGACAAATTATTTCATTGCATTTGCTGCCAAAATTAATCAGAATGTTTTAGCAAAGCTTTCAAATAAAATCACATTTAAAAAGAAATCTTAACAACATAAAGTTGTTTTAGGTGAAAAATTAGAGAAAATGGAATGGAAATATAAGCTGTCAAAATACCTCATAAATTTTCATTGTATGTGAAAATTCTCTATATCCTGAAAGACTTTACCTAAATAAAAGCTTAACACTGCAGAATTAAATGACTGCTGCATCTGATATAATTACTAGAACAATCTGCCTCTTTCCTATGCTTTTTTTATCATCAGCCTTAAACACTGAATATATATAGTCCATACTACTGTTCAAATGTGAGCTTTTATTTCTTTACATAGTAAAAGAAAGGACTTCTGATTGTAAATTTATGGTAGCAGCTTTATTTTACCTGAAGATGTGGATAAATACTGATTCATCACTTCTTCAAACATCAGAATACTTACCTGTAGTTACACTCTTGCTCTGAAGAATGGAATGGATTATTTTTCCTCCCCTGATGTTGGCTGTTAATTTAAGGAAGGTAATTTCCCCTTGTAAGAAACAGATTCTCATCTGAGCTGATTGGTCATAACTTGAAGTGTCAAAATTATTTACTGAGATTCAAGAATTAGCCAGGAGATGATGTTTTGTGTGCTTTCAGAACCTCTTTTGCCAGCCTAAGGACACACCAGGTTACATCATCCAAGGACGCTTTTGTTTGTCTCAGTGAAAAGCTACCAAAACCTTATTTAACTGTTGGCTTTACTGTCACTATTATAGTACTTCTATTTCTAATTAATCTGGCTGAAATTCTCCCTAATGGAAGCAGTTTTCCTCCGTACCAGAGGCACTGTGTCATTCTACAGCACAGTTTCAAGCATTGTTGTATCAGACACAGCATTAAGGTGGCAGGTGGAGGTGTAATGGCACTGGCACTGCTCCTATGGGGATCTCAGTGCAAAAGCTTGGTCACTGGAGTTTGGGTGTTAAGAAAGTCAAAAGTCTGAGCAAGGAAGGAAGTAGAGAAATGATACCATCTCTGCTGCTGTGGTTAACTGTTGTTGGCTGCTGAATTTGTACTGTTGGGATGGGTATGTCCTCTAAGGTCACAGATGCTCATCCTCCTGGTGCTGGTAATTAACTGAGCTTTTCAGCAAGTCCTTATTCCTGCAGCAGTTGAGAGTGCTGTCATCTCAATGCATTTTTTTCTTCCCACCATCTTTGAAGGGTAGGGAGGGTAACTGAGGCCAAGCAGATTGCATGTGGTAGTGAAGGAAATCTGTGTAAAGCAGGGAAGTGAAACATTCATTGCAAGACATCAGCCTCATCTCTTGTCTCTCTGCTAGAGCAGCTTTTTTTTCCCACTGGGAAAAAACCCAACCCAATAATAAAAATCCTCAAATCATCATCTGGCAAACAAACCAGCAGAAGAAGGAATGACCTCATCACTGTCCACACAAGTCAAAAGTCCCAACCACAGCTTGCCATGGCCAGCGGAGGCCTCTGAGCATCGGGAAGCTCTTGGGGAGATCTGGGGGGATTTTCTTGCAGGAAAATGTGCTGAAATGCAGGGGGGATTTTCTTGCAGGAAATGTCCCTGATGTGCTGGGGAGCTCCACTTTTTGTGTGTTGCATTTATTGCAAAAGTTTGCATGCCATCACCATAGCAGCTGGATGGTTGGACATGTATTTTGCTTTGCATTTAATGACTGGTGGTCTGGAAAGTGTGGGAGACACAGGGGAAATTTGAAATGAAATTTCAAACAGGGAGAGACAGTCCAGAAATCCTGAGCTGCTGCAGCTCCTGATCAAATAAGTGGAGGGTAAGAAACACCCTGTCTGTGAGCCAGGTCACCAAAAAAGAAGTAAATTTAGTGAGATGTAATTGCCTTGGTGAGTACTGTTGCAATGTGTTGTACCACTCCGAGCTCTGTAATACCGAAATCGCTTTTCTCGCGTTCTTTGAACTCAAAAGGTGCAGGATTCTTGTGTGGGTTTCAGAGGGAGGAGAATCAAATCTGGAAGCAGAAAAAGGGGTCTGAGAGACTGTCTGCTGGTAGCTTTTCCAGTTTCCACTGGGCTGACACATTCCCATTGACTCACTCTCAGCTTTCTCTCCATCCTTAAGCTAAGGCAGAGAAGCAGCTTCAGTCTTTAACTTGTTATTAATTCCATAGCTCTCAGAGTTGTTGTTTTTTGGGTTTTTTTTTTCTCCTTTCTTTCTGCTAGTTAAAAGGATAGATAAAAATTAATTTCACTTAGCTTGGAAATACCTTAATTTCAAACTTTTCTTTTACTGTGAAATTCTTTACATATGGTGATGCTTTATTCATTTCTACCACAGACTGTGTTTTCCCCTAAGAAACAACTCTTCATAGAAAAAGCTGTATTTCATGAATTACAATCTTTGTACTTGTAGACCAGAAGGTTAAACAAGTTGCATAACAAATGGCCACTTGGCAATACCAGTTGTGGATTTGAAAATACTCTTAATTATGAAACAAAAAAACCTCTTAAAATAGACTAAAATAGCATAGCCAAGAAGATTTTTTGCAGTTCATCCTCTTTGGTATATTTAATTGCTTGAGGCAGTGCAATTAAAAGGAAGTGATGCCAGTACTAGATGACATCAGTCACAGGAAAAAGTGATTGAATCTGTGTTGAAATTATTTAAGATGTAATGTGTGGGGTCTTACACTTCTCTAGTTTTCAGGGCGTCTGCAGTGTGTAAAGGCCTTTAAAAAAAATTGTTACCCACTCTTCAATCTCTCTTTCACCTTTCCAGTGAAAGGTTTGAAAGGAAAAGCAGAGGCTCCTGTCCACTGCTGGTGCTGTGCCTGTGTATTTCATAAGGCTTCCTGTGTTGCAAGAGTGAATACAGTAACTGTGTGCATTTCACAAATTCACTTCAAAGGTGGGCTTTGATTTTCAGAACCAGAACTCAGGATTTCTGAAGCAGAAAAGAAGCACTTTTTGGATGGTCACAGGAGATCCCTTGGCTTCCTTTTCCATAAGCCACCAGATGGCAACATCTCTTGGATGCATCTTGGATGCAAATCTGAGATCCTTCATGAGGTTCACAAGATTTGTTGTCTGGTTTTCCTGTCCTTAAATCTCTCTGTAAGACCTCTTTCCACCCAGCTCCACCATGGTGACTTGGTGGATGCAATTAGTCTTTAGTCACCTACCAAGCAAACCCAAACATGTGCTTCCAGCAGGGCTTTAAATAGCTGCCCAGGCTGGGGGCCCATTGTTTGATAGCTCCAATGTGAATTCTGAAAATAGGAGGTTTAGACAGGATTTCCACTTTTGGAGGAGTAGGAAATGAAATCATCTTTTAATAAAGCTCTGTTTAGGGGTGTTTTGTCTCCATGTAGGCCTTGTTAAGAAGAAGTCAGAAGAGTTGAGCTGCTGCCCTTTTAACTGCACCCAGACCACAGGCACAGGTAGCAATTAGATGGACAGGTTTAAACTGTACATTAATTTATCTGCTAATGACTTGCAGCTGAGAAATCTCCCCCTGTTTTCGTGCTCATGGATCTGCATCAGTCCCATGAAGAGGAAGCAGTGCTATCATTCTGATACCTCTCATCTCTTCAGGGATAAGAACAGACTGACCACAACACCGTGTCTTCATTTTTCATTCTCATCTTTTTCCCCAGAGCAAGCTTCATTAACTGTCCCCATTCATTCCCAGTGAAAAATTCTTCAGTTCAATAGCTGTTGTCTCATTTAAAATAATTTTCAAAGCGTGGTTTGATGTGTAGATGAGGAATTCACTTCATAGCAGCAGAATTAGTTGCTGTACCCATCCCTGCATAGATTGAAATAGTTTTTTAATTTCTGTATTTTTCCTACGATATGTTGGTATTTCTCAAAACAGCTCCAAGAGTTGTTTCCAAGCTAGATTTAATGAGGAGCAAAAGGAGAAATGGGATAAAATGCAATGTTGCTGGAGTTAAGGGATTGATTTATTGACTTTTATCACAGACAGCATACAAATGACCACATTTGATACTGTGGCAAAAAAAATAGGTGAAGAAAGGAAGTGTAGCCATGCAGTCTGAGATGTCAGCTAGAGAGAAACACTTAAGTTTGTGAGGAGAGTTAAAACTTGAACAAGGATACTGCTGGATGGTACAAACATGACAATACTTGAGTATTTCATAATTTCTATTGCTGTTTGGCCAAAGGGCCTGATTTCTGGAGAAGACTGAAGGCAATCAGAAGGGTTGCTGGGCAGTGTTGGGAACCTGGTGGTGTTGTAAAGCATGGAGATTTTTCATCCCTTCTCTGAGGTGTTCTTATCTGTGTGATTTATTCAGTTACATGTGTTTTCAGCCTATGGAAATGCAGACCTTTATAAATTGGCTCATTGCTCTTTCTGACTGTTGTGGTTTAACCCCAGCCAGCAACTAAGCCCCACACAGCTGCCTCTTGTGCCATGGCAAAGAGAATTGGAAGAGCAAAAGTGAGAAAACTTGAGAGTTGAGATGAAGCCAGGTTAATAGATAAAGCAACAGCCTCATGCAAACAAAGCAAAACAAGGGATTAGGTCACTACTTTCCATGGGCATGCAGGTGTTCAGCCATCCTCAGGGCAGCAGGGCTCCATCACATGTAGTGGAGATTTCCTCCCTCTTTCCCCAGCTCTACACACTGACCATGACTCCATATGGTCTGGGATATCCTTGGATCACTTGGGGTCAGCTGTCCTGTTGTGTCCCCTCCTAACTCCTTGTGCCCCAGTTCTGCTCACTGGTGGGAGAAGAAGAACAGGCCTTGGGTCTGTGTAAGCAATGCTCAGCAAGAAGGAAAATATGCCTGGATGATCAAAACTGTTTGCAGCACAAATCCAAAGCAGCCCCATGCTAGCTACTGCAAAGACAATTAACTATTCCACCAAAATAGCAAAACCAGCCCACTGATGCACCCAGACTTTTTTCTTTTTTCCCTTTCAGTGTCAGCTATTTTTGTTCCACATCTAGGCAGGTGTTTGAGGGGGTTACAGCAGTCCATAGTGGATGGACAGAGGTGATGGAACCACCCTGATGGCTGATAAGTGCATAACTTGGTGCTTAACCCATGGTAGAAGGAAGCCCTGGTGTCTGCCAGGGGGAGCAGAAAGGTGAGGCACAGGAGCAATACTGGCTGTTCTGGCACTGCCTGGAGCTCTGTGTGATTGTGAACAAGTTACTTAACCTCTTGAAAACAGATTTGGTTTGCAGTGATAACCATGTACCTCCTGAGTGCCAGAAAGCTCAGCTCCCTTCTGGTAATGCTCTGGGACAAGGGCTGTAGAAGTTCAGGTATTAATCCAGGCCATTGGATCTTTGATGTGGTGAGAAGAGTTGATGGTTCCTTCAGAAGGTTCCTGTGCTGGGGCATGTTTGCTCACATTGTTCCTGTAGCCATTTCAAAGCGGGAAGCAGAGACCTCTTGAGCAATCTTTCTAGTATTGTCTGCTCTTGTTACATTCTGGCTCCCCTTTCATTTGAGCTGTTTGCCAAAAGTCAGAACCTGTCCCATGTTCTTACCCCCACGTCTGACATCTTCTCAGATGTGAGGAAGCAGAACATCAAAGCACTGCAAGCTGTTGCCCTTCTGAAGAGCATTCCCTAGGGTTTAGCATGATGCTTGTTTGATCCTGTTAGATAAAAATGGATTGTCAGGTCTCTCACTTTCTTTTCTAGGCTGCATTCAATATTTGGGGAAGTTTCAGTAGAATCCTTGCTGGCCACAGGTCAGGACATGGTCTTTTTATCACCTTTCCTTGTGTTGCATTTTGCAGCTGGTGTTTAACACACGCTCCATCCAAGGGAACTTTGTGTACATCCATGATGTGCTGCCTTAAGGAGACCACACGGCTTGACAGAGGTTTCTGTAGTTGTTGTCTGGATGGAGGAGCCTTTTCTGTCCCACAGCAGAGTTGTTGGCATTAGGACAAGGAAGTGACTGTCCCAAATGGTTTCTCTGTATCTGCTCGTGGGCCATTTTGGCTTGGTGCTTCAATCCTGAAAGTCTGCTGGCAGACTAGTTGTATTCTAGGTTATTCTGCAGATGGGATTCTTATGGGAATAGGCAGAAAATATTTTTTAAAAATGGAATAAAAGGTTTAGCTGTCCTCATGCTATTAAGAAAGCTTTTACTGTGTTTGTTTTTTTTTTTTAACTCTGCATTCTAGCAACCTTCCACTGCTCTGAGTTAGGGAAGAGCCCAGCTTGCAGGATTTGAGTCAGCTCCTGTAGGCTGGCACAGTCCTCTCACAGCATGCGTAGAGATCACTGCTTTTGTGGAGGCTGGAAACAAAATTAATATCTTACCTGTTCTGTATCTGATACCCTTAGGAAGATCAGCAAAGCAAGAAGGTCCTGGGGGGAGGCATGGACAGTTCTAAATGGCCTTAAAAGCAAGTTCCCTCAAAGTTGTATCATCCCTCCCCACTTCTCCCTTGAGCGTTTGGGGCTTTTGCTGTGGGGATGAGTGGAATCTGTGAATGGGTTCCATCTGGGCAGCTAAGTACTAATACAGTAATGTATTAGAATGCACATGCAGTATTTTCAAGAGCAGTAGAAGTTCTTCCTACCCCTTCTCTTCAAAACAACAGAACTAGTAAATCTACTCCTTCAGCTTTCATATCATCCTCTTGCTAAGAGGTATCTGGTGCTGGAAGGAAAGAAGTTTTCTCACCTTTCAGCTTCAGAGCATCCTGGTTGTAGTGAGCAGTTGCAGCAACATCTGTGTGTGTTTTCCTCCCCTTGTCCACTTGCCTTTGATACCTTTCCAGCTGCATTTGCTCTCCTTAGGAAGCCACAGCCTCATCTCTGACAATTTTGGTGTTACCCACAGTGTCCTAATAGCAGTTTTGACCTTTCAATTAACTTCAGGATTGCCTCTTTCAGTAGACAAAATCTGTACAGATGCCAAAAGCCTCAGAACAGATTTGTGAGGTTGGCTGAAAGACCATGAAGATTAGGGACATATTTTCCCTTTTGTCAGGGAAATCAACAGCAAAAGGCCCCAACAGAAGAAGGAAACTTTCCCACTGACCACAAATAGGGGCTTAAATTGAATTTTCAAGCCTTTAAAAATAAATTGTCATTTTGTATTTAATTAATCAGGGTTTCGTGAATGTGGTAGTATGCTGAGGTCATGGGCAAAAAAAAGCTTTTCCAGTAATTAGTGCAGGGTCCATGCTGTTCTGGCAAAAACAGCCATGACGTCAGTCTGAGGCTGGAACAAGAAACTGTACCACACAGTGAACTTGAAACACAAACCTTATTATTGAAGGGCATGTCTGACAACTACAAGTTCTGGTTGTGTTGGACACATAGTATATTTTTCCTTTTAAAATTCCCAAAAGGTGTTTGGTTTGGTTTGCTGTTGGGGTTTTTTTTCCCCTCAAGTTTCTGAGTTAATGAAATTGTTGCCATGCCTTCTTTCTTCTGTTTCCCCTGCCCTAAATAAACAATGAAATGACCAAACTTCCAACCCTCTTGTTTTGTAAATATGGAAAGTGGTCATTTCCATGTTTTTATTTAGCAGAAGCAGCTTAGATTTTAGTTTTGTCGTGTGAACCCAAATGCAAGGGGCAGGTGCAGCAGTGAGAACACACAGGGCATGCCCAGGCAGGTCATGCACTGGTAGCCATGTAGACCTTTGTTTTAGGTGAAATTTTGATGTTTTCAGTGCAAGCCAAATGTTGTGACAGCATTTCGAGTATATAGTTTTGCAGCACTCAGATTCTAGTTTCTGATGAGTTCCTGGAGTCCTGTGGAGCTGCAAAAGAAAAGTTTGTCCATATAACCTGGCTTTAGGTACGTTAGCAAAATCTTTTACTTAAATTACTTAAAACTCTTGAGATTGCTTGTTGCTGTATATAAATAGCCTGGGTGGGTTATAGTTCTTGACTTATACTGGGACAGAGAAGAGTTATACATCTTTTCCTTTTAAAATCTATAAGAAATACTTATCTCTGATGATACATATAAATTCCAAAGACAACTTTATTTTAGAGTTGTGACCCTCAATAACTTGGTCTTATTTGATTTAATGCAAAGAGTGTGCCAAAGGAATTGCTCAGTTGTGTTTCCTCAGCCCATGCCATTTTTCTTTTTTTTTTTTTAATTACCATTTGTCTGAATTTTGTTTTGCAGGCCATGACTGCTGTGAGACAGTGAAGGTGGCACTTTGTGCCTCGAGAGAAGGTCACCCCGTTCTGGTTGTGGCAGAAGAGAGTTTCCAGTTTGTCCAGGATGAAGCCTACGATGCCGCCCAGTTTCTGGCCACCTGTGCTGGCAACCAGCAGGCGCTGAATTTCACACGGTTCTTGGACAGGTCAAGGCCACCTGCTGCAGACGTGGACTTCTTGGATGAGAAAGTGGCCTTGGCATTTCGACACCTGAAGCTGCCGGCAGAATGGAACGTGCTGGGAGCAGACCAGTCCCTGACCGGTGAGGACCTGTGGGGCACAGTGAGATTGGCAGGTTGGGAGAGAGGTAAAAAGCCTGGGAGAAAGGGTTTCCTGCCTTGGGGGCCTGCCATGTACCTTCCAAAGGGTGTGGTGGCCTCCCTGCTCAGAGATGGGATGTGATGTCCATCCACATCCCACATGTTGCACTTCAGCCTCCTTAAAATATATAAGGTATAAAATATATAAAATATAGGATTGTAACTCATTATTTCTCCTGCTCTTCTCTTATGAAGTAGCACAAGCTGACAGTCAGTATTTTCACATATAGACTGAAAACCTTTTTTTGTGTGTGTAACAATGGCATGTGTATCAGGATAGTGCAATATGCTGATAGAACCCTGTGTGCAAAATATCTGATGCTCCTGGAAACGTCCTTGTGCCAGAAATTTGGTGCTTGTAGTAAATGTTGGTTTTATAGCACAGGTGCAAAACGACTGTGACATGAAAAATAGATGTGATTTTGCTTGGAGAATTTGAGGCTCTGGCCCTGAGGGTTTATAACACATCCCTGGTTGCACACAGGATGGGTTAACACCGCAGTTCCCCAAAATAAGCCTGGACAATTTTGCAAATAAGGGAAGGGTGGGAAAACTTGACCCTCAGCCACAGCAGTGGAGGCTACTGAGAGCTTATAAATAAATCCCAGGGCTGGCCTAAAGTCTCTGGTGGCTGCTGAAGCAGAAGTGCTGAGGTGTTCAGAGTGCTGTGGTGTGTCTGTGTCCTTGGAGTTCTGCTTATTTTGTCACAAGGGGGTGAAAGGAAACACACGTGGGACTAGGAGACTAGTTCCAGTATGCACAAATCCTTGCTGTAAATTTCCAGGGTGTTTTGGCAAACAGTTTCACTTCAGGAATGTGACTGTGAGGCATCTGTTATCCTTTATAAGATGCAATGACACAAACACTTGAACAGGGCTGAGATGTGGCTTGCTCAGTGCAGCAGGCTCCATTCTGCTCACTGCAGCAGGGTTTTCCACTGGAGATTTTCCTGCTTTATTTTTCTCCAGCTTGCTGGCTGCTTTTGTAAAGCTCAATACAAGGACAGACAATTCCCTTGTTCGCAGACATTAAAATATTTGATCATACTTAATGGCTCCTTGATAGAAATTCAGCAGCTGTCATACGTTTACAAGGAGATAACACTTCTTTTCCTCTATGTGGAAGTCACTGATGTTTCTTTCTGCATTTGAAAAGTGTTGTGATAATGCAGGCATTTCTGGTTTAAGTGATATAAATGTGGTCACAGTGGTCTTAACGAAAACTTTGCAATTCTGAATTGTTGCTGATTTTGCAGGAAGGCTGAGATCTGTTTTTTTTTTTTTTGTTTTGTTTTGTTTTGTTTTGTTTTGGTTTTTTTTGACTTTGATTATTCTTTGGAAAATCAGCACTTAGGGAGACCAGACCATAAGATTTACCTTGGTTTGCTCAGTTTGCTTGTGTGTCTGGAAGTTGTGGTTATGCAGGACTCTGTATGTTAATGGACTTGTGGAGCATCTGTGGCATCCACAGTGAGAAGGGGGAGCTCTGTAGTGCCAAATTCTGTAACTCTTGAGTGTTTTATGGCATCTTGTGGTGAGGTGTGTGTAGATAGAAGTGAATAAATATAATGTCATTAAATGCAAATTTAATTCAAGAATATTAGTGCTGTAAAACATGTTCCTTTTTGTTAGAGGCGGAGTTATCTGGTAGTTTTTTTGCAGGGAGATATTTACACATAGGGAATTTGGGGGAATTTTTGTGTCTGTGACAGGAAGGATTTACATGCAGAAACATCCTTTTGGTCACGAAACTCTGTGGGATGGAAGAGATGTCCCTGTTTATGATGGAGCACCAGATTAGAAAAACCTCTGTGCTAAAATACAGCACCCTTATACTGGTGCTTGTGTGTTAATTTGTGTGTGGGAGAGAGAAAAGCACTGCAAAGATTGCACTGTAGGAGCATTTGAACAATTAGGCACATTCTGACCAATGTCTGCAGTGGGACACCCTGTCCTGCACTGCTTCACTACCTATGAACAGCTACTGCAATTCATGCTTCACATTTCCCTAAATGTCAGCACCAGATAACTTCAAATAACCTTCTCAAAGAAGAAAATACTATAGAAAGGAGAACAAAAGAAAATGTCAGATCCCTTCTTGAAAGATGTTTAGCGCTGCCTCTGAGCTGGCACGTCTCTATGGGCTCTTGTGGGCTGGAAACAAAACGCTGCTGTTCAGCAGAACCTCTGAGGGCAGGAGCGAGCCGGGAGCCTCCGCCAGCTCCCCGAGTGCCACAGCCTGACGGGGAACTGCTGCTCAGAGGAGGCTGCTGTTGTCAAACACGCTGAAAGGTCGATTTTTCAAAGGCCTGAAGTAGGAGTCTAACTTCTGCAAAAGTTAGGAAGTAATGGCTTTCTGCAGGCTGAAGCTGGGTACAAGATCTACCACTGAGCACAACTCCAGGCTGAATTTTGAGGAGGGGGTGGCTTTGTGTGGAGGCTTCTCCTTGCTTTTGTCTGCACCCAGCCCTGGCCAGGCTTCGAGCAGAGGGCAGGGAGTTCACTGCTGTCACCCCAGAGGGCAGAGAGGCTACTGAAAGTTCCACCCACCTCCGTCTCCTGAGCTGTTGAACTCATCTGTGTGTCACTAAAGAGATGCAGCTGCAGAACTGGGGATGGGAACACGTAGGATCCCTGATGTCAGAGGTGCTTGGGCTCCATTCTCTCGCTGGGATTGGCAGAGGGTGCTCAGCATTTGGTGGGATGAACTGCGAGGCAGAAGAGAGCCCAGGACAGTGTGTGGCTGGGGAAGAGTACACAGCTGAGGCACAGCTGTGCTCTTCACCAACCATACACTGTCCCTCCATAGCAAGCAGTTCCTAGGCCTTGCTCTTAGTTGTCTGTCCATCTGTATGAGCTCCAATGGCATCCACAATTTCAGAATATCCATAATTAAGGATTAGTCTTGTTACTGTGGTATTCCAAACACAGCATTTCTTTCAGGTGCCATATAATCATGTCTGTCTTAATAATTACAAGTGCACTGTGACTTTCTAAAGAACATAGTTGTTACTGCTGTCAAAAGTGGGGCTATTTACTGTTCTCAGTGGCATTTAAAGGCAGCTATTTAAATGGAACAGATTGTTACACTTTATGTCTAGAAATCAAAATTTAATATGTATCCTGAGGATGTGTGCAGTGTAAATACAGGACTGTGATGTTCTATTTTAAATTACTGAAGAGAAAATAAGCTAACTAGAAAACCACAACTGGATATTTTGAGGTATGAGTAATGATTATGGCTTGTTTATGTTGCAGTGGGGTAAAAAAAAGGAGAAAAAAATTAGGGAGGCTCTGAGGCTCAGGTATGAAAACTTAGAGAGCTTGATTGCATCACTAGTAAACAGATCACTTTCAAAATACCTTGGAAGTAATATTCTGACAAAACCTTTGAGGAAACACTCTTTCCATTTTGCTTATTAAAAGTGAGTGGTGAAACCCAGAGCTGTGGTTGATTTTTGGTTGGTGCTTCAGGAGCTGGTTAATATTGGCAGAGGGTTGCTGTGATCACCATCATATGGAGCAGTTCCCCTCGGAGTTTAAGGATTGCTGAGATAGTGAGCCAGGTTTTCAAGCAGATAACCAGGAGACCATCAGATTAGATAGAACACTTAACTGATTGCAGTTACTGAGGTATTCAATATGTAGAGCTTCCCAGAAATGCTCTGGGATAAACATGGTCCTTCGATAAGAACTGTTTGGGAAATTAAACTCCATGACCTCACCAGGTGGGGGTGGGTGTAGAGGGAAATTCTCTGTCCTGGTTTGAAATAGTCTGAATGTATTAGGCTTATGGGTTTAATAGCTTTATGTAGAAAACCAGCAGGATTTCAATGTATAGGACAACATGAGTGTCACCAGGAATACAGATCATGAAATTTTTTTTTTGTATGAAAGGGGAATATCTGAAGGGACAAAGTCACCAAAAAAACATCTTATTTTAAACAAAAAATCCTTAAAAACCTTTTAAAAACTTTCAGAATTTGATTATTAGTACCTAGAATTTTTTCCCATGGGAGGATGCTAAAGTCATGGTATTGATGATGTACTTCAGACATGAAGCTTTAATCTGTTCATCTGCTGCACTCTTGTTATATTTTCTCTTGGAACCCTTTCAATGGAATAGTTACAGGTGTTCTTTTGGTTGGGTTTCATATCCTTTCCAGTCTGCTGCCCAGCTTCTGTGCTCTCTGATAAAGGATGGTATGGTATAAATCAGCATGATCTGTTCAGTGCCAACCACACTAAGTGCTCTTTTCAGCAGCAGTCCTTGATAAGATGTAAAAAGTCTTTTCCATACCTAAATTTAGTGCCCTCTGCAGTGGAAAATGGGAAGCAGAAAGCAATTCTTGTTCAGACAGCATCAGAAATGTGCTGCTCAAGACTGAAATGTACCGTTTAGTCTGTGGCTGAGAAATTGTTGGCATGGGAATGTTCCTGTTCCCTTTGATATTAGCAGGAATGGGGACATGGAGATCTTTTGGTGTGCTTTGAAAAATTTCTTGTTTATCAGATTAAGAAAGGAATTACCCACACATCTTTTTATTAACTGAGCTCATAACTCCAAACACAACATCTTTGCCTTGACCTTTCTGCAGGGCAGTTATCTGCTGGAGCCTTCCTCTAGGACCTCAGTGTGAGGTGGCAGCTTGGTTCTGGGATTTTTTACCCTTGTTTCTCAAGGATTGATCTGAGCAGTGAGAACATTTCCAGCAGAAAGCAAGACTTTGGGGCCAGATGTGATGGTAGATTTCCAAATTGCTGAGTGTACAAGAGTTTGGGTGAGAACCAAGTAAAGGTCATGAGCACAGGAAGACGAAGCAACGCTACCCCATTCCATGGCTGGCTCATGAGATGTCTCAGGGCATGGAGGATAAACTGAGCATTAGGTGTAGGTTACTCTATCTGGAAAGTTATTTTAAAAAAGGAACAGTAGTTTTTGGGGTTTTTTTTGTTATTTAATCAGGTTTAAAATGAAACTTTTTACTTAGTATTCATGGACATGTCATACTCAAAGTTTTTTGTTTTTTTTTTTCCCTTCAATGCTTACTTGTTTTGCCCTAATAGCACCTTAAACCTTAATCCTTTACTATTAGCAAAGTACATATGTCAGCCTCCTATGGAAATTTGGTCCTCAGTTGCGCAGATAAACTGTTCATGTATCACAGCAGAAAACAATTACACAAAAATAATATATTCAAAGTCTTGTGTTTTGCCAGCTGGACTAGAGTACCCTGCCATTATGGGGCAATAATCATATGTTTCAACTCTTGCCTATTACTAGGAAACGAGAAAGGAACAAAACAATCTTGGTCTTTTCAGTATCGTGTGTCTTGTATTTCCACAATTTCCTAATTACCAGAAGCTTCTTGTTGATATTCAAACTACAGCCATTTTAAGACGAGGAGCTCTTGCTTGCTGTGTGGTAGGGGAAGGAGCTCTGGCTTTTGCATGTTAAAGCTTTTTGATATTCTTTCATGTGTGGGACATTTTTCACCATGACAAGATTATAAAATCATTGACTGGATTGCCAACATTTTGTGTGACAAGCTTCATCCCTTCAAAGGTAGGAGGTCTGAAGGGATCTGTCTGTCTTCTTCCCCTCTCCATCCAGCAAAATGTCCATACTTGATGCAGACCAGCTCTCGTCTAGTTTTGAGCAACACCAGACACCAACAGATGTATTTTCATTATATATTAGTAGTTAATCCAGCCCACAGATGGCACATGCCTTTTTAACTGTCACCATGCAAGTTTTGCACACTCCAGAACCTTCCAAAGCCATTGCCTGGGGCCCCTGCAGTTGTTGGATGTACAGTACTTTGTCTCTTTGCTGCCATCATCTGTGCCCATCTGTTAGGGTGGCCTCGTGCCAGGTTCTATGTCAGGCAGAGCCTTCCAAAAGTGGATAGTGAGGCTGTGTGTTTAATATGCTCTGGTGGCAACACGCCACCCCTTCTTGTGCAGATCCTGTGTGCACACTGTCACTGCCCAAAGGCATCAGGGCAGCGCCACGTTCACCTCAGCTGCGTTTGCAGACACCTCCAGCCACGCTCTGGAACTACCCTGTCCACTGATCCAGTGATAAAGAAGATTGTTTCAATAGAACAGGAAGGATGTTCTCAGAAGGTGCAGTCATATCAGCAGATTGGGACAACTGGGGAGGCATTGTGACAGCTGGAAGGGGCCATTTAATCTTTGGACATATGTGAAAGAGAGAAGCATTCATTTGGCTCAGGGACAAGAGCAATATCTGCCTGCATCTTGCAGAACTTGCAGTTGGTAGTGTATATTTAGTGGTGAACCATGAGCTGGTGAGCAGAAGATGCTTCTCCCTATTGGTAATGCTCTCAGCTGCAGGAGGAGGAAACATTTTGGTCCAGGGATCTGTGCTTGTGCTTTGCAGGTCTACACTGTCAGCTCTGGGGCAAGACTGTCCTTTCTAGTTAGGAAGATGATTTTCCCTTTCAACAAAGCAGCCATAACAGGAGATCTCATGCGAGAACAGAACGTGGTCAGACCAGTGCAACCCATTATTTATATGGATGGCAGTTGTTTGCTCTGACAGAAGTGCTTTTGTGCCTCCTGCATCTCTGTAGGAAGAATTACACCACATTAATTATGTTGGCTCTGCCAGTCAGTGTACAGGTAGTGTAGGAGCTTTGTGCACGTACGAGTTCTTTGAGTAGAACATTGGGCATTTGCTTTCACTCTGGAAAAGTCCTACCTGTATCCACATTTTGCAGGCTCATCAGTACCCTTTCTCCTGTATCTGTCTATATGCTGTGTTATTTTTCATTTTTCTTTAAATCCAGGGCTGCAACCATTGATTAACCTCCATGTTGTGCTATTTCTAAATCATTAGGCTCTGTAACATTTAATACCCAAATCCTTCTTGTTACTTAGCCAAAGGCTGAGGATTTGTCTCTGGGAGAGCTCAGCCATTCCCTTTTCTCTGATCACCTGGAACCTCCATTCAGACACACTCGTGTATTCAGGGCAGCTCGGTTTTGCTTTACGGTAATCAAGAGGAGGTTAGGGGGAAGACTTGGTTTGTAGCCCAGAGACCTAATTTGGAGTCATTCAGAAGAGAAGTGGTGCCAGAAAGCCTTTGGTTCTTGCATACAGATTAGTTCTTCAGAATTGGATCCAAAAAGTTGTGAAAAATTGTGTGTGAGGCAGTGGAGAACTGCCCGTTTTTGCTTTGTTTTGTTTTTCACCGAAGGTCTTAATGATGTCCCTAAAGTAAGAAAATAAGCAAGAAAAACAGCAGCACTTTGAAGAAGTGACTTCTCTTGGGACACACTTCTTAAAGAAAAAAATACAAAATTAAATCCTAAAGCCATTATGTGCATGCATTTTAAAACCTGTTGTATAGATTTGGATGGAACCCAAATTAATAACCCAATAAATCATTTCTGTGATATTAAAGGGTTTATACCAAGCATGCTCATTGGCATGGCTTTCTGAGACCCAGTTGGTGCTTTTTTGTTGTTGTTGCTGTCAGTCAAACTGAAATCCTTTGTTAATTAAAAGAACAAATTTTTATTTCTTGCCGTTTTTTTAACCCAAATGCTTTTGCTTTTCATACAGAAATAACAAGCTTTGATCTGCAAATGCTGGATTTCAGCAGTGCATCTGGAGCTCATTTCTGGTTAAAGCTTTTCAGAGCATCATTCTAGGGCTGCAGCTTTTGGAGTAGGGGGATATTTTTCTGAGATGAAAGCTCAGGCTCTAGAGTGACTTTTACCAAATTAGAAGGTCACAGTTATTAAATACAAAAAGCAGCAGTGGAGATTGGTAGTTTATAAATGCTGCTACTCAGAATGACAGAGCTACTGTATTAAGCTGAGAAAAGCTGGTCTGAGGCATTATCAAACCAGAAAAGAAAACCCTTGCTTCTTTTCTTTTTTTTTTTTTTTTTTTTTTTGTCTATATGAGTTTTTAAACAATTCTTTTTTATAACTTCTTTGGATATGTGCATCAAATGTAATTGGTTTTTTTCTTCTTCATGCCTTGGGATAAATCAATGTCCTGTTAGGTAACAGATGTTGTCTGTCCCTAAAACCTGGTCCTGGTTGTGTGACGAGAAGGTTTAGACATCCAGGAAAACCCACCTGACCACGCTTCTGTTTGGATGTGCTGGAGCTTGGTGGTGGCTGTGGCTGTTCAGGAAATGGTGGGTTTTCACATTGACTTCTGTGGTCAATCTCAGCATGAGAGGTCCTGAGCACTTCCAGCCCCACCAAAGCATGTCCCTCACTTTGAGACTGGTGTCTCCTGGATATTGGCAACCAGGCTGTTTTTCCAGGTGCTGCAGGTTCCTTTGGGCTGTCAGCTCCATGCCAACCACTGTGTGGTGGAGCTGGGATGTGGGGATATAACATTCCCCTAACCCACAAGCCTACAAATTCCCATTTCTTTCTTTCTTTCTTTCTTTCTTTTCCTCCCTTCCCAGAGAGCATCCCTCGGGAAACACTGATGCATTTTGCGGTGAGGCTGGGTCTGCTGCGGCTGACGTGGTTTCTGCTCCAGCAGCCGGGTGGAAGAGGAGCTCTCAGCATCCACAACAACGAAGGGGCAACTCCTGTGAGCTTGGCCTTGGAGAGGGGCTACCAGAAGCTGCACCAACTTTTGACAGAGTAAGGATGGTTTGGTGGTTCCTCTGCTGGTTTTCCATTCTCTGCCGTGCTTGGCTTTGCTGTACATTATCACTCAATGGTGTCTGAGTGCTATACTCTGTCCTTAAAGGCAATTTTGGTATAATTTTGCTTTTACTGTTCTTGCTAGAAATGTAGGGGCAGTTCTGAGGGTNCAACATGTTTCTTGTTGCTCAGTATTCTGCTTTCAGCTGTCTTGTAAAGTCCAAAGTGAGTCACTGTAATATTGACTAATTAAGATAAATCTTATGCAGACACAAATGAAAAGCTTTTCTTAAAGCAAGCACAACTGCCCAAAAAAGGGAAGCTAATAGGCATTGTGGTGGTAGTGGACTGTTGTTTCTTACTTTTTAGAGTGGGAATTTTTTAGTTAAATGAAATAGTAATCATTATATTGAAATAAGACAGCATCTTGTAGAGAATAGACATTTTACTGATGTAAAAATTTTTAAATTTTTTTGTAAGTTTAAATTAAAAAATATAAAATTTTAATTTTCTTAAAATTTAATAAAAATAAGGTACAAATTAATGTAAATATTTAAAGGAGAACAGAATATTTAACAGAAACAGGTCTGTTGTAAATGGACTTGAGAAAAAGCCAGGTCTTACAACATATAGCAAGTAACTCATGGCATGAGCATTTATTGCACTGTGTTACAAGGAATCCTTTGGAAGATAGCAAGTTAGTTTTGAGCAGCAAATGTTTGGAGATCTAGCTTTAATAGCTGGGGCTAATAAAGACAAAGAGCTTAAAAAAATCTCAAGAGGGCTTTTTGTATAGGAGAAAAGATTTAGTCTCCATGTGTGTTATTCTGATGCCTGGTTCTCTTAAGCTTTGTTATAAACTTTGTGTTTCTGAATTGATTTCTCAGATACTTGGAGTTTATGTTGAGTTACCCAATGTCATGTTTAGGAGTCTGCTGTGTTGTCCACATTATCATGCAACGTTCCCTGTTACGAATTGTAAATTATTCTGCTTTCTGTAGTTGTTGGGTGCAGTGTTGGGGGGCAGAAAATATGATCTGTTTGCTGGAGTGATTGCAGGCAGCCACTTGGAAAGTGAGGGTGAAGGAGAAGGTGCAGGGTGAGATGGGACCTTTACCCAAATACCTTCTCCTGCCACCCTTGCTGGTATCAATACAGAGAGGATGACAGTGTTACATTTTTCTCCACCAAGGTCAACAGTCATACTGTGAAAACACAACTATCTCACAGGCTATATTGTAAAAATGGGATGTGCAAATTCATCCTGTAACTGCAGCAAGGTTCTCCAAGGTGAGACTAACCACATTAACGGGCTCAACATACTGTCAGGAAGCTTATGCTGGCCAAAACTTGATTATAGAGCTCACAGCAAATACTGCAACCCTAATGCGAGTAGAGGTGGTAATTTAAATAAAAATGGGAAGTAAACAAACTATTACAACAGCTATTTAAGTATTTGGTGAAGTATTTCACAAATGGCTCCAGTTTTGGAATGGCAGTTCTCACTTAGTGGAATGAAAAGAGGACTGGGATTCCATGACATTGTCCTGTGTCATTGACTTCAAGGAATGCTGCTGACCCAATCTATGGAATTTCTCTGATGACCTTTGCAGTTTGTCTTTGACAATAAGACACAAGCAACTGCAGAAATGTTACCATCAAGGCCCTAATTCCTGTTCTTCTTGGTATATCCTTAAACTGTTCTTTGTGATTTATTTTTCTCATGGACTGCTGTGTGGAAATATAGTGTATAAACATCTGACAGCCATGCCACAGGTCCCTTGACTTTGAGAACTCTTCTCTTCCCATGAAGCCCTACAAACAGAAATCTGTGCATGATGGAAAACCTGGTTCCCTTTCTCAGTGGGTGGAATGGTGGTGGAGCATTGTGATATGACCTTGGGACTGACTGGAGCAGTGACATGGGGATGGCCACAGTCCTACCCCACAGGAGGGTGATGGTGAAAAAATGGACACATCCTAATTCCCCAGCAGCTATTTTTTTATTAAGCTGAGCATTTTCTGCAATAAGATGGGATCCTCCTCTCCTATTGGGAGGAGAAATACTGAGCTTCAAAACACAGAAAATTCCATGAAGAGAGCGAGTGTCATTTTTGTGCTGTCAAAACACAAAGGACACTGTAGAACCTCCTTTCTGCACTCTGCCTATGCTCACACTGTATAATCCATGCACACAAATTTGGCACATAGCTCGTCCCACTCAGCAAAACACAGAGCAGCAACACATGTCAGTGAGGGCCCCTACAAAGGAGTCATTATTTTTACAAGTAATTAAACTGCACTACGCCAAATAAATGAATGCAGCGTGTTTTGTGATGCATTATCCTTGGGGGGAATTTATTGTTCTCTTGCTTCCTAATTTACAGGACCGTGCATTTTACAATGATTCTCCCAGCCAGAATTGGAAAGGGGTGAAATTTTGCCATAATTAGAATACAATCATTAAAGAGCAGACATAAAAACTTCTCCACTGATGTTTTTGCCTTGGTTTGTCTGCAAAGTAGCTTGATTCAGCTGCAGTGTAAATATTTTTCTCAAAAACTAATTTCACTGGTGACATTTTAAATTTCTGTTTATCTGATGAACTTTCCCTTCTCAGCTTTTGCAGTATCTCATGTAAAAAAAAATAAAAGATGCTTTGTATGTAAGTTTTCCATCCCTGGAAGTATTCTGTTCTGTGGTGTGCACTGGGTTTTCATCCTCAGACAGGAAAAGTGCATGGGCTGGTTCTTTTGAGACCTAAACAAGGAGCTGTCACAGTGCCCATGTAGGTCACCAGGGATTAAGAGTCAATAGCAGCATTCATTAATAAATATTCACATAAGCAGATGAATATTCATCATCAATAAACATCCATCAGTTGTGTATCATTCCTGATGGGACTTGTTTTATCTCCAAGATGAAAACTGTGGAATAAACAGTGTCCTGCAGTGCAAATGGAATAGGGTAGTGCAGAAGTGCAGTAGTTTTATAGGGGTAAAATATATATAAAGATTTATCTGTAAAGATAACTTTGGAAATGGCACAGTTTGCAAAACCTTTGAGTTTCAACTAATTCCAGAGTGAATGCTCTGTGTTGAAGCCTGTTTCTCCCCAATGTTGGAGCTGGGTGATGCTGACTGCAGGGTGCTGGCTCTGGAGAGGCAGCACAGCCATTAAACAGGCTGGTGAGTAACTGGACAGCTGCAGAGTGCAGGAGTTGGTGTTTCCCAGTGCAGGGCAGTAACACAATCCCCTGCCAGCTCCATGTTCTGCAGGGCTCTTACAGCAGTGGGGAAAATGGCTTCAAGGCACCAGGAGCGTGCGGGATTGCAGAGAGGTTGGAAGTGCTGCTTTGTAAAACATACAAACACTGATTTTGTTTCTGTCCAGTGACATTTCTTTCCCCAGCAAAGCCAAACGCTTGTAGTTCCTTCACAGCTGAGAGTGATTTATATCCTCTGAAAAAAAGGAAGCAAGAGAAAAATAAAGCCCATTTAAAAAAAAAATTAAAATTGTATTTTTCTAATCCCTGCAAAGAGTTGCAACAGTTTCTGAGTTTTTACTGTAAGCTTTCTTTTTACTTTTGCTGGTTTCTCTGCTTTTTGCTCTGAAGTGTTTCTGCACAGCTCTGGGATTGCGCTTCCCTTCAGATTTCCTAGTAACAATCAGGAGGCTCAGTCTGTGAAACTGTAAATTAGTACAAGTCTGTATTTCCAAAGTTAAAATGATTTAATTAACACACATGAGGAATAACTCACTAGTAGCAGGAGGATTTTGTGAATGTTTTTCAATCCATGATTATCACTTGCTATTGTTCTGATTTTACATAAGTAATTGGTGAAGTCTGGGCTGTAATCTCCATGGTGCCTCTCAAATAAGGATACTTTTTCAGTGACTTTACTTTTATAGCTAAATACACTTTTCTGCTTTTCTGAGCCAGAACTGCAAGAGGATTTGCCTTGTACGTCTTTTTTTTTTTTTTTTTTTCATCCCAATTTAGCAGGGCCTTTAAGCTTAAAGTGTTTAATTTCAGAAATACCCAGTTTATGTTCAGCAGAGTCTTTAAGCATGATCTTAAAATCAGTCACATGGTATACATATATTTTACTTCTGGCTAAGCAGAATCAGAGGCTGTAAGGTTTATTGAATTAGTGCTGATGTTTCTCCATCTGTTCTTCCACTCCAAAGAAAGCAACAAATCCATTTGATTGCTATTTGGGGAGCTGGGTTTGAGGTATGGCTTGCTGTGGTGTGGCAGGAGAACAGTTGATTTTGTATCTACAAGTGATAGCACAAGATTAATGTGTTAAGAGGGATTCAAAAAGGTTAAAAGGGCACTGGAAGAGGACTCAGAGAGGGGGGTGTTAAGGAGATGCTGTTTAGCTACAGACAGTAATCTGTCTGGAGCAGTGTGGGAGGGCCAGTGGTCTACAGGGTCTAGTTTTGTGGCTGTAGGATTTTCAGTTGAAACACCATCATTTAATAGCTTTAGCATCATGATTAGAAAGATGTTGAGGTGCTGTGGGTTTCTTCTGGCCACAGCAGAGGAGCAGACTGGGAGTGGGAGGATGGGGCAACCAGGTGTAAACATGATGGAGCAGGAAGGGTTTGTGTTTCTCTCTTCCACCTACTCATCCCACATCAGGCTCCAACTTTTACTGACTTCCTCGTGTGTTCCCACATCCCTATGAAGTCTTTTCATTCTTTGGCTCCCTCCTCTCCTTTGTTTTGTATGTAACCACCTCTGAATACAGAGGAGAAAGAAGGCTTAGTCCATGTAATAGAAACAGCTTTTTAATGTTTCTGTATTCCCACTCAGAAATTGTAGTCCTGGGAGATCATGGAAACAGACCTGTGAGGATGAGAAAGAAGAGATTTAGAAGAGTTTTGAGAATATTTGCCAAGATATAAGAAGAAATTATTTTCCTTCCTCCAGCAATTCTGAACTGGAAGGGTTCCCAAAAATTATAGGGGCCATAAGTGCTGGACAGCCTTGTATGGTTGGTAAGTGATTATGAGAGACCAACTCTGTTTCAGGATAAATTTAGAAAATGCAGATAAATGGTTTCCCAGAACTGCTGGGGTTTTGGCCTCAGGCATGGGCTAGCTGGATACCCAGTTAGGATGCTCTTATTTAGTCTCTGGAGCAGATTTGCTCCAAGCAGTGACATTCATGGTAGGGGTTACAGTTTGAACAGATGATTGTAGAAGAAGTCTTTGTAATCTGCTGTGTCAGAGGCAGCCAAAAGCATGGCTTCTTCTCAGGGCTGTGTTGCAGAGCCAGTGATCTTGCTTGCTTGCAGCATATGGAGATGTCCTGCAGAGACAACTCTTCTTCCATATCACTTGTCCTGATCTGAGATACTGTTTTTAGCTGTAAACACTTCTTGCTGAAGTATTCTCCATTATGGTGCTTTTCTAATTTAAAATGCAACAAATGGCATCTGTTTTCACTCTTGAGTGCATTTCATAGATTCACCTTAAATTCCCTTTGTTTACTAATGAGTCTCCAGGTGGACATTGGGTTCTGTGTTGGACCTACAGCTCCACATCCTGAGCAGGGCATCCTTCTTATTACATAAATGCTCTGAAAAGAAAAAAAAATGGAAAATGCATTTAATAACAGTTACTCTAATAGAATGCAGATTGTACTTTTTGACAATTATAATTGCTAAGAGTTCGTAGCTGTATTTTTATATATTTTTAATGTATAATTAACATTGGGGTGTAAGAAATGCTTGGGTTTAGAAGTACAGACCCATTGTGTTTGGAAATACTGGACATGTTCTCTTAGCATATGTGCATCTGCAAGCAGCTGTTGAAGGACCAAGCCAGCTTTTCTCTCTGTGGTTTGCTGCTGTATATTGTGTTGATCACTGAGAAGTTAGCATTACATATTTTGAATTGAGTTATTAAATATTTAATCTGATATTGAAGGGTAGGTTATGCAGTCCTGAATTCAGTTTGGTGTCAGAGCCCACAACTGCAGATCATGTTTGTGCGAGGCACAGTAAGGGGTTAGTCATTATTTCTACATCAGATGAACTTTTAACTCTTTCAACATCAAAACTATTCAAATTAGTGAGCAATATGTAGGTTTTTCTTATATGAGAAACATACTTTTTTCTACTTTCCTAGGGCATTTGGAACACTTAGAAACACCTGAAGTATGAATTCTATGTTTATTAAATATCTTTCAAATTTGAAAATAGTTGATTTATTTTAACCCATTCTAGCACATGCTGATTGCATGTGTTTTCTGGGTCTCATATACAATGCATATGGATGGTTATAAAAATGAGGAGGAGCAAGAAGGTGTTTGTGTGCATTGGTGTTTTGTATATCACTGAAGATTGTGGGTGCAAAGTTGGTCATTCAGATACAAAGCCTCCATTACCCAAACACTTCTGCAAATAACGCTGAAGTTCTGTTTGGTCAGATTTCTAAGATTGGTTTAAATGCTGGTGACTGCATTGAGTGTGGGTGCTGGGTTTTTCCAGGAGGGATTGTTGGCTTGATTTAAATTGCCTGTGCTGGGGCATGTTGCAAAATCACCACCAATCCTATCCCTGTAGGCACCATTCTTTGTTTATCCCAGATCACAGTCTGTCTGATCTGGTATTTTCACTGTGAAACCATAATAATAGTAATAAAAAGAGTGTAAGATTAGAATTCAATTTACTTACATTTTTATTTACCTTACAGATAAGAGCATCTAAATTATGGCCTTTTCCTAGCTTTTCATGCAGCCATAATGACAGGGGCTTTGTACAGTTTTTTTTCAATGAATTTTTCCTTTTTTCCATTTTTTCTTTGCCACATGGATCTAGGGGCTGGTGCTTTCAAAATAAACCCACAGTTGTTGTCAGGCTTGCAGTAAGATCCTAATTTCTGGCAATGCTACTGAGCTTGTTTTGTTTCAGTTCAGAAATCTGGAAGGGATATCCCCAGGAAATAACACCTTGAGTTCCCACATTGCCTTCCTCACCCCTTTGTGAAACTGTGGGATAGATCTCCCTAACATGAAGTTTTGCTTAACTCACTGAGGCTTTTTCATTCATCTTCTGATCTCTTCCTCCCTCCTCTTCCTCTCCCTTGCAGCTCAAACCTTGTCTCTTGGTAGTGGAAAACACGCCTGCTGCAAGCACCAGCACCTTGAATTTCAGACCCTTGTTACTGAGCAGTTTCTGCAGCTTTTGAGGCCAGGCAGAGCTTTTGATCAGGTGGTGGTTTGTTGTTTTTTGGGGGTTTTTTTTGTTCTCCTTTTTTCACTTATCTTCCCTCTTCTTAAAAATCTCTCGCCCGTATCTGCCGGAAGCCAGGAGCTGTGCGGTGTGGGCTTTCCTTTCCTTTTTCCGCCGCTCACTGTCTGCTCCCCTGCCAGATGAGGAGAGATTCAGCACACAAATACAGTGTAACTCTGCTTTTAAAAGGGACCAGTCTACTTGGGCAGTGCTGCAAGGTTTAAATAAAAACCACTTCCTATTACTGTCCCATCCCAGCTTGGATGGGGCTTGGAGCAGCCTGGTCTAGCGGAAGGTGTCCCTACCCGTGTTGGGATGATCTTTAAGGTCCCTTCCCACCCAAACCATTCTGTGATCTGTCATCTTGTCTTACATGCCAGATGGGCAGGAGGTGATCCTGTAGTTTCAGCCATCTAATTGGATCCCAGATGGAGCAGGACATGTCCTGAGAGTATTTTGAAGTACTTTTGCTTCTCCTCTCTCTGTTTGAAGTTGTCATTCTTCTCTAAGCCACCTTTCTGCAGATGAAGGGTGGGCTGATAAGTCTGTTCTTCATTTCAACCAAAAATTTCCCTTCTGGGTTTGTCTTCATGGCACATAAGACTAACCAGAGCTGGAGGACTTCTTTCAGGCTTTTTCAGTGGCCCATGGCATGGTTGTGCAGAGGGTAAAGCTAGTGAACGTTATCAGCCTTCTCAGGCAGTCATTGCTTTTTTAACCAAGATACTTTCTTCTGTGAAAGTTGAGCTCAGAAATGTTTCTTACAAAATGTTCAGTTCACTGGTATCTGTTACGTATTTTGATGGGAAACTGTTGAAAAGGGAAGATGAGAAAGATTTGACCCAGGATGGTTAAAGCTCATAAGAAGACAGATTTCCGTTGTTTCTGGCAAAGTGCAGCAAAATGGATTTTTGTGCTGAACAAAAGCAGATTTTCAAACTTCTTGAAGGCTGGAGTTTGTATACCTATTTTTGCTAATAAATCTTCAATAAGTATTTGCATACCTGTTTTTATCTCCTGGTAGAGCAACTTGGATATGCATGCCTACACAACCACTACAAAAATTCCAAGTCTGGACAAAATAAGTATCTTTCACAGCCAGGAAGTATAAAATGCGTAACAGCAAAGCTTTTTTCCTGGAAGAAAGTGTGTTTTTATCATCTCTCAGAAAAACCCAGGACTTGCAGTGAGACATGCAGGAAAGGCATGAACAGTGAAGCTCAGTGTATGAGGGCAAATGAGCAGGAGTGTCTTCTCAAATGGCCTTGGAAGTGATTGCCTGAACAACAGGAACAGTGGTGGGAAAATGAGTTAACGCTTGTGAATCCTCATTTGTCCTCTTTGCTTCAGACCATTAGTACTGGGATGGAGAAGAGTATGAAAGGGATGGTTTGAAGGAGGCAATAGATTGAACCATTCACTATCTCACTGCTTAATTTTGTGTAACAAAGGTGACTGCTAGTAAAAATGAGAGGTTGGAGTTTGTACTTGGCTGGATGTGAGAAACTTCTTGCTTTCTCAAAAGGTTTAAAGCTTTTCATAAAGTATAACACAGACTGGCAGCTTGAATATGAAAAGAAACTGCTGTCTTTGTAAGCAAAAGTGACTGATCCGTCTGGGCCGTGTGAAGGTTGCAGATTGCTGGAGGGGTGGACACATGTGCAGTGTTGCAGGGGACTCTGCCTGTCATCTTCCTCCAGATTGAGCCTTTTGAAGTTGCTGAGGACCCTTTGAGGCTCAACAAGTCATGCAGGCAGCTTTGTGGGTGCTGATTTGGAGATGCTTGTGAGGGTCCTTGAAGCTGATGAGAAAGTGGAGCAGATCCATCGCGCGCTGTTCTTTATCGGCGGCTGTTGTCCCCATGAGTGGGTGACTGTGGGCTTTGTGCTGACTGCCTCCTTGTACTCTGAGAGTGGTCCCAAGTACACTGATTTCTCATGCATGACAGCTGAAGAGAAGAACACTCCAGACAGAAATGTCTGTGTTTTCTTGATAAAGGAAGGTCATTTCTTTAGTTGCTTCTAATGGCTCAGTTGACATCAGTGCCTCTGTGGATTTATACCAGTCACCTCCAGAAACTGGCTGCTTCCTTCTGCTTCTCTGTGGAAATATTGATTCTGCCTAAATCAAATGTAATTCTGCTGAAGTCAAGTCATGACTGAAATAAATGGTGGAGAATGGTAGAAGATGTAACCCAAGATGAGTTACAGAAGGGGGTGGATGGCTGTGCTGGGCCAGAGCAGGGGCAACACTGCCACCACCATTGCCTGCACAGGTTTCTCTGCACAGGTTTCTCTGCCTCTGATGAACCATTTGACTGTTTCCCCACCCTGCTGTGCCCATTCCTGTTGCTGATCATGGTGTTTGCTCGTTATGACTTTGCTTTCTAGATTGCTTGGCTTCTCAGAGAGATAGCCCTGTGGTTTGCTGGGGGGCCCTTGCCCATAAGAAAGGTTTGTGAATTTTAAAGCAAGACCTCTCAGCAAAGAATCTGAAAACCATGTGTAGTTTTACCTGGTTGATGGCATGCATTTGTGTTTATTTATCTTCTTGAATTACTAATTATTTAAAAACAATCACAGCTTTGCCTCTTCCAAGGAAATTTGTAGCTGAGCAGGAAAGGGAGATCTGAAAATGGTTAGTCTCTGCAACAGGGAGGGGACATCATAGAATCACAGAGTAGTTTGGTTTGAAAGGGACCTTTAAAGGTCATCTTTAAAGGTCCAATCCCCAACCCAGCTCATAGGTGGGGCTGGGTGTCAGTAGGTGCATCCTGGTAGAAGGAAGACAGGGAAATTCCCATTTCTTGCACCCCTGAGCAGGTCAGTGTCATCCCTTGTTCGTGTAACATTCCTGGGGTTTGGCTTCATGTCTCTCCTGGGGGAGGCAGGGCTTGGTGGGGTGGTGCACAAGTGACTGTGTCTGCAATGATTAAAACAGATTTTGGGTTTCCTGAATCAGTTCTGATTCAAAATGAAATCTGTGAACCTGAAGATGGTGAACACCTCAGTGTTTGCTCACCACCACAATGGGCCAGTGTAGCTGCTGTGCAGCTCAGTGAGACCTGAGGAATCACATTGAGTGGTGCAAAATCAGGGTTTGATGTTCACAAAGAGAGGACTGAATAGAAATTTCTATTGACTTCATTTACCTACTAAGTTATTTTTCATACTGATCTACAGCATGTTTTTCCTTTTTTTCCTTTGGATTGGTAAAAAGAAAGCCCATGATAGTGCTGCAGAATAACAGCTGTCTCCCAACACTGAGAGCATCTTGCACTGAGGCAGTTTCACAGAGAAGGTTCAATTCATTTCAGGAGTGAAAAAACTGCTGCAATTTGATGGCTGTTGGGTGTTGGTGAGCAGTATGCTGGCTTTGGTGTAGAAGTTGTACCATGATAGTTTTCATTCCTTCCAACTTATCCCTTTGCTGTTTTGCCTTTCTGGTCTCTGCTATTCTGTGACAGCTGCTTTGGTGATTTTCACCTGTGATAAATTTGTTTTAAAACGCAGTTGTCATGCCCCTAGCTGCTAGTCTGTCACAGTCTGGGTTAAAAACCACTGATCTCTACCTGAGAAGGACCTTGTGAAATAAAGCTTGTGGCTGGCATTAGTGCTAAATCACATTAATTTCAAGACTGAGGACTCTGTGTGTGTGTGTCTGTCTGTCTGGTCCTGGAGCCGGTGCCGCTCTGCTCGCTCCCATGATTAGTTGGCTGTCCAGAGTGAAGGAGAGCATGCATGTCCTGCTGTGCAGGATCCCTGCTCTCCTGCCCACTGACCCACCCTTGTTTTGCAGGGAGGGAGCCAGGGAGCCGGACTCGTGGAGCACCCTGTCTCACACCGTGCACTCGGGGGACTACAGCGTGAAGCACCACCGCGGGCTGGACGTGTACCTGCTGACAGCTGAGGCCAAGGAGGGGACAGCAGCCAGCTGGGAGAGGGACATTCAGCACCTGCAGATGCACATGCAGAGCCACCAGCAGCAGGTGAGCAAAAGGCTGAGGGGAGGGAAGAGAAGCAGATAGGGCTGGTTGCAGCCTGGCACTTAGGGAAGGCTTTTACATGTCAGCATGCTTCAGGGCATGTTTCCCTAGGCGTTTTCTCTGGATTCATTATCAAGCATCCAGGTGGACACCTGTCCATTTGCTTCTAATTTGGGCATGGGGAGATATGATTAAGCTGTATTAGGCAGCAAATGTTCCCATTCAGAAGAGAAGTAGGCTCAGGGCTGTGCAACACCAGCTCTGCTTTGCTTCTCTGCTCCCAGCTCCTGCCTGATCTGTTAGTTTTGAACCCACTTGGATGGGCAGGAACACCTTCTTGGAGACATGCTGACCCTCTGCCTGTCTGGCAGACACTGGGCAGCTTAAGGCAGGCTCTGGAGTGAGGCTGGGGGTGTGGGCTTTAAGCACAGTGGGGACATCTCTGTTCAGATGGAAAGTTCAGGGTCAGAGAGGAGACTGAGAGGAAAGTTTCTGAGACGGGTGATGGAAAAAATGGCTGTTTCAGTAGCAATTCAGTGTAGGACTCAGAGGGCAAGCCTGCCTTGGCCACACAAGATTTCTGTCCATAATGGTCCCTTCAGTGTGCTCCTCTAGAATTCTGTGGTGGTTGGACCACAGGAGCTGTAGGGCTTTGGAAAGGCTTTCTCCTGCTTTAAAATCCATGCCACAGGGTCTGAGTTGGGAAGATGAAACATCAGAACACTTTTGTGCCATTTCTCAGAAACACCCACGTGTCTGTCACCGTTGGCATCACTTGTGGGTGTTCCTTCATCAGATTACATATCCGGGGTTGCAGAGGTGCAGGATCTAAACAACAGGATATTTTTGTTGCTTTAACTAAGGGAGGGGAGAACTGTTGTGTGCAGCCCGTGGGCTGGGGGAATGAGCAGAGGAACGGGCTATGCTGAGCCATTTTCAGCCTTCCCTGAGTAGCTGAGATGTTAATTACTCCCAATCTCAACAGGAACTGGTGGCATGAGTGACAAATCCAGGCTAACTGTGAAATCTCTTCCCCTTTCCATCAAAAGACCCTAAACCATAGCGAGCATATCCAGCTCACTGCTTGTTTGCTCATGCGAATGCCAGATTGGGAACATTTTGCCTGACAATGGAATCAGAAATAGACTTTGCTTTCCACCACTGTTTTACTTCACATCTAATCTGATTTGAATTTGGAGAGCAGCCCTGTAATTATTTCATTTAGGTTTATTTTGGGTCAGTTGAAAGCCTGTTGGCTTCCTTTGGTGATGGCTGTATTTTTCCGGCTATCAGCAGAGTGACTTCACTGTGAGGATGCTGGGGCTGCTGTGGCCCCTCCTTTTGAAAACCCTGCTTGTTCCCAAGCAAGTGTCACTGTTGTCTGTCTGTCCATCCTGGCTAGGATCCAGGAGCACAGTCTCCATGCTCTGCTGTGGGGTTACAGCCACCAAAGGCCTGGCACGCTGTTTGCCCTTGGGAAAAATACCTGCAGCCTGTGGGTACCATTGCATGCAGAGCCCTGTGTCCCATCCCTGATGCTATACAAGGCATGGAGATGCCATGGTGCTGCCTCCAGTGCTAGCCTGGCTTGGGATGCCTCAAAACCAGGGAGGCATACCTGACAGCATATATGGGAGCTGGGCAGCAGGCTTATTTTGAATAGCAGGGTGACTGGTGGCAAACACCAGAAGTACATTTAGTGGTCTGTGACTCAGTGAGTCTGTGACACTGCTCAGTGTTTTCAAACCTCAGAGTGTGGAAAGACAAGTAAATGCAATATCCTTAAGGTAGCAGTGATGATTGTAGCCACTATTAGTGTATGCAATACCCAGAAGTTCCCCGTGATGCATCAGTTAACATAGTGACTGCTTTAATTATCAGGGTTTTTTTTATCTGCCAGTTTTGGTGTGAAATTCTATTTCTCTGAGAACTTAAAATTTGCAGGGAGCTGTTCAAGTTAGACTTCTAATCTGCATGTATTTTTTTTGAATCTTTTTACAAATAAATGCAAGAAAAGCTCAGATTTTACATAGCTTATTAGAATTTTACATATGTGGAGAGTCTCAGGCACTTAGTGAAAAACCAGTGTGATCTTGGAAAGCTTGTGGTGCAAAACCCCAAGCAAACCTGTGCGGAGCTCTGTTGGGTGTACACCAAGGGACTGGGGTTGCTCAGTAATTTAATAAGCCTCTAAGATGTGAACATTGATAGAGTCTCTTCTACAGAGATGAGAATATGAAAGGAAATATTGAAACAGATGGTTCTTTTTAAGTAAAGGTTTGTTTGTGTCAAACTATAAAAGCTTGACAAAGCAGGTGCTCTGGAAGGAAAATGCAGATTAGAGGGGAATTGATTATGATCCTACTGTTCCATGATAATGCATGTATTAATTTTAATAATATGTCATCAATTTGAAATTTTTATTTCCAGCTAGGAAATAAATTTCAGATATTTAATTATGCCTGCAGTTCTCAGGAATAGATTGGATTATTAGTTCAGTCCTGTGAGCAGGAGACAGTTGGTGTGTTTGGACATTGCCAGCCAATGCCTATGTCTGAAGTAGCGTTTCCATCCATAGAGAGAAAATCGAGGAATGCTGGCAAGAGCTGGGGAGTGCTGGGTGGGGATCTGAAGATGCTCTTAAGCAGCATTTGTATGCAGTCCTTTGGGACTAGGCTGGTATATATTTGCATTATTTGGTAGACTGAATTCTGCTCTTTACTGTTCTTGAATTTAAGTGCACTCAAGAACTGAGACTACAGCTTCTCAAAGAGCAATTACAAAAATTTCAGTTCTTTTCAGTGATGGCAGATGGTGTAGCAGGGGGGTAGAGAGACAAATTTCAGCTTTGGGATGTTCAGGCTGGCTTTAGGGAAAATTCTTCATGGGAGGGTGGTGTGGCATGGGAACAGATTGCTCAGAGAGGCTGTGGGTACTCAGTCATTGGAGGTTTGGCAAGACAAGGTCATGGTTGACCTGATGCTGCAGTGGCAGTAGGCCAGTTTCAGGCAGGTGGTTGGATTAGATGACCTTTAGATGTTCTTTTCAACCAACATTTCTTTCATTCAAATAATTTCAATATTACCTCCTGCTAATAAAACCAACATGTGAAATACCCACTGCGGTACATTTGTAGCTCTCTCCTGGATGACACCAGGAATAGGATTTATGTGGAATAGGATTAGGTAGATACAGGTCTTGAGTAACTGCATGACAAAATAAACCTTTTTTTTTTTTTTTTTTTCCTTTTGTGTCTTTTTACAGAGTTTAAAGCAGCAGACAGAGGCTGTACTGGGAGATTCTGGAGACAGCTGTGCTAAAGGAGCAGAGGGCCATATGACCAGCACCTCTCAGAGCCTAGAAGAAATGGCAAGAGAAGAAAGGCAGGAAAACCCATCTGATCTGGTTCACCTGAACATTGGGCAGCTCTCAGACCAAACCCATCAGGAGGACAAATGCAACAGCAGCAGTCTGGGAGCTTATAATGATGAACCAAAAGACATGGTTAGCCCGGGGGGTGCAAACAGCCCAGCCAGCTTCTGTGAAAGTAAAAACACAGAGATATTGTGTAAAAAGGAAGGAGAGGCGGGGCCAAGATCTGCAGAGGGCTCTGGGACTATATCAGATGAGAACTGCACTGTGAGCCTGTGTGCAAGTGTAAATGGTGCTGTAAACCTTCCATCCTCTGGAAATACAAATGAGGAAGCTGGAATGACATCGACTGGAGTTGTTCTGGATCAAGCTGGTGTGGGTGGTGCAGACAGTGCCCATCAGGAAGTGCAAACTGCTGAGGAGTTTGCTGACAGTGCCGCTGCTGTGGCTGCAGCTGCAGGTGAAGCTCCAGCTTCCTCAGAGGGCCTGGATGTGGCCATGGGCCAGACTGAGTGCAGGAACTGTGCCGGGGCACCTGAGAGGGCTAAGGGCCAGCGGAGGGCAGAGGATGGCATGGCAGAGCCTGGTGAGAGGACTGCAAACCTGGAAGAGAAGTACCCAGCTAAGGAAGAGTCATCCAGCACTGCTCAGCCCTTACTCAGTGGTTTCAACGACACTGAGTGCTCGGATGGGGAGGATGCAAATGTGGGAGTGGTACTGGCCTGTGAGGCTGCAAATGCAGATGGTGACACTGGCAGTCTCTCTGTTGACCTTTGCAAGACCAGCAGTAACAAAGTGACTGATGAGGACTTGTGCACTGCTCAGGTAAACGGTGACTTCACGGAAGGCCAGGCTGATGCCAGTGTCACAGCGAGGCAGGAAGTGACTGCAAGCACTGCAGAAGCACTGCCAGCAGTGAATGGGGTGAAGATTCCTGCATGCACATCAAAACCTGCTTCTGGTTTGGAAGTCCATGGCAGCAATGAGAGTGGGGAGCAAGAAAGGCTGGTGGAAGCAGGCTGCACAGATGGAAAATCCAGCCTACCCTCACTGGAAGGCAGTGTGGAAACTGATGGCCCTGATGCTGAACCTGCAAACAGAGATGTTGGTGGATCTAATGAAAGTGGTGCAAAAGCTGCACATTGCCAGGAGAGTGGTGAGTTTGCTGACCATGGGGCTGCAGCCATGGAGAGCAGTGAAAAGGAGCCAGTAGGAAGTGATACCAGCAGCTGCAGAGATGGAGGAAGCAAAGATTCTGCAGGCAGTGATCAGGAAGTTGCTGCCTGTGCCCCTTCTGCTGCTCAAACTGGTGTTAAAGGTGAAATGGGCAACAGCTTCAAACCAGACACTGCTCAGCAGAGCGAACGTGAGGAACGTGAGCCTGCATCGCTCCCTCCAGAGGGTGCGAGCACAGGCCTGGCAGAGAAAGAGCCTGCCCAGGCTGGAGCAGAGAAAGCAGAAAGCACTTCAGAGCAGGAGGGGAGGAGCAGCAAGGTGGAATCTCCCTCTCCCCTACCCAGAGGAGATGGGCCGGCTGTGAGTCAGGAGGGAGATGCTGCAGTGGCACCTCCCGGGCAGGAGGCAGCTCTGCAAGGTAATGACCCTGGATCAGCTCCATGTGCCAAGGGCGCAGACTGTGCCGAGGATAATTTAATAGGCACACCCTCTGCAACTCATAATGAGGAATCTAAACAAAACCAGGAAGCGGTGGTGGCGAGGGCAGGCTCGGCAGAGCTCGCCTGGCAGCACGGTGGGGAGCATGGCGGGGTAGCTGCTGCCTGGCCTGGGGACCATGCCGGGGACGAGGGCTCCCCGGGGCAGGGTCACTTGCAGCAACTTGAAGGAGGCAAAGCTGAGCCTGAGCAGGAGGCTCACGTGAATGGCAATGAGCGGGTTTTGTCAGAGGAACTTCTTGCTGCCGTTGTGAAACCCTCTGCCTGCAGTCTGGGGGGGCCTGTGGTGGGCAGCAGCAATGTGGATGCTGGGCTGAAAGCGACACACCAACCCAAAGAAGATTGCAAGGCCGGAGCAGCGGTTGCAGCAGAAGGCACCATGCATGGGCCTGCATCAGCAGATGAGTCACTGGGTGCAGAGAGTGACCCTTGTCCAAATGCTGGGCTGAACCAAGAACAAGACCCCACTCAAATCCTACAACGAATCTGCCCCCACAGCAGCAGCCCCGCGTGTAAGGGCGCCTCAGAGGTGGGAGCCCCGAGCGGTGCCTGTGCGGGTACGGAGCTGCCAGGGCCGGTTGCAGTCGGCCCTGTCGCAGCGTACGCGGGGGAGCAGGAGGACGCGGAGAGCGTGCTGCCCCGCGCAGCGCTCCAGCCCATCGCAGAGGAGCCCACCTGTGACAGCGACTCCAGCACCGACACCGTCTGTCCTGCTGGTGACAGCGACACTGCTCCTGCCCTGGCAGGGGCTCAGGGGGAGGGCTCGGCTGAGCCCCATGGAAAGCAAAGCCGAGCTGTACCTGCAGCGCCCTTCTCGCCGTGTTCCTGCCGCTTGCAGGCTGTGGAGTCACTGGAAAATGTGGGAGTGACGAGTTTGGTATCGGCTAATGGTGCCTCTTCTCTGGATAAAGTTCCTAAAATGGTAAAAAGTTTTGATGCAGTGGTTTTTGCAGCAGAGACACCTTGTTCTCCTGAAGTACCTGCTGCAGAAATAGTGGGGCTTGAGCCCCAGACTGCAGTGGATGCCAGAGCCAGCTTTAATGGACAAATGGACTTCAGTTCCTCAGCAAAGAAGAAGAATGTCAGCCTGGCAGTGCAAGGAGCTGAGCCTGTTACAGGTAGGAAAAATCAATTGGTTTTCTACGTTTTAGTTTTTTCTTTGTAGGCGTGTCTCTGTCACGTCATCAGCGAAGGGAAGGAAGTAAGAGCTGGATGCTTGTGTTGGAGAGGAAGTGTTGAGGTTTTTTTTCTGGGAAACAAAAAATTTGTAATTACATATAGAAACTTCCAATTCAAATATGTGTTGCTTGTCTGGCTTTGGAGGTAAGAACAGAGCATCATCTCCTATGAATTCGTACAGAAGAATTTCCAGCACGTAAATCCTCGCTGGAAAAGAAATGAATGGGCTTAAGCTATTTGGATTACTTTATCTTAAAAGTTACAAGCTTTTGTGTGGGCATGAGGGTTTATTTCCTTGGTGCTACTCCTTTGCTTTTCCCCTTTATTTTTGCTGATGTGGAGCCAGTGAGTACAACGGGGCTCTCCTGATTTTCTTTGCTTGTCGACTTGAGCCAGCTGCCAGTGTCCCTCTGAACTGCCCGAAGCTGCTTCCTAATTGGCAGCATTAGGTCATTTAAAACAGCCAGTGAGCCCTACCCCCGCTGCCTTTTCCGGCCTTCAGAGCTTTTTTGTCAGGCAGAGCAGCTGGTGATGTTTGCCAGTGCATTTCAGCAGTGCTGGAACTCGGGTGATGAGTTTTACTGGCTCCTGTGGGCTGGGAAGTGGGACTGGCATTCCCCGTGGGTGAGTGGTGATGGGAGAGAGCGGTGGGACTTGGGGGACAGCACAGAAGCCTCGGGTCCATGCAGCAGGAGCTAATGGAAGACATCACCAGGTAACTCCAGGAAGGGAGATAAAGGAGTACATTGAATGAAAAAGAAATGGGTTTGTTGTTCCAGCCTGGGATTTCATGTTAGGTGAATTTGGTACTGAAGCATGGAGCTAATCTGATCTGTGTATCCCACCTGTTCAGGCAGCTGTTAGATGGAAGCAGCTGAACTTTTTCAGTTGCCATTTTTTCTTTGCTCTGAGAAAATGATACAGTGTCTCTTGCTTTCCCAGCACTTAACAAACAAACAAAGCATTTAAATGATTAAAAGAAAATCTGCCATGATGTAAATATTGAAGTTGTGAAGTTATAAAGCTGTTTCACTGCTCTAAGGCTTAGAGCTGTTTCTTCAGTCTAAGTGCAGCATGGGGTGATGTTAGAGAGTTTGTTCTGATTTTTGACGGCAGGATAACTGAGGGCAGGAGAAAGGCTTGGAGGGAAGGGGAGTGTCAGTGGAGGGTCCAGCAAATCCAGTTTTTGTTGAGTTCATGATTTTTAGTATGTTTGTGTGTCAAGAGATAAACCAGTAAACATGAGCCAAGAGAGCACTAGTAAATAAGTAGAAATATCTTAAGGTGGATTAGAAAGCTGTTTTCAGAAGGAACCTGTTTTAATGCTGTCTTGGTTTGACAGTTCAATAGATGGGAGTGGCTGTAAGTCAATACTTGGCTGGGCTCCTTTTCCTAGGAGCCTCTGGCTATGCCAGCTCTTTCTTTGCAGTCCAGGTCTTTACCTCTGATTGGATTCTTGGAGCCATGACACTGTCTAGGTGAGGTTTGAAAAGGAAAATGGACCAGACAGTCCAATAAGATAGAAGCTAAAGTAGGAAAGTAATGTTAAGTCATCATTCTGTACTAGAATATGAAAAGAGGAGAAAAAAAGGAGGTGATGCTGTTACTGATTTAAGATACGTAAGGATTTAGGGCTGAAAGGTCTTGGAATAAAATGGTCTGACCTATCCTTAAACAGAAATTGTTTATGTGCAATGAGATGCCACACAAAACAAAATTTAAATTGTAGTATTTTCTCTTGAAGTACTTTAGGATTATTTTGAATCAAAATGTTGGGGAAGCCCAAATAAAAAATTGGCTTTAAGTAGAGGCAAGTGACTGATATGAATCCAAGCTTGCTATTTGGAATATTTCTGAAACTGATCTCCTATAGAGCACCATCTTGAACTCTGATATGGCAGTAATTCAATAGAACTGATTTGTTGTTCATAATTATTGCTGTGTACATTTTTCATGTTGGTGTCTAGCCTTGGGTAGCATGCTTTTTGTATGAGTTCAGTGGCAGCCTTCAATTTTTTTCTGCTGTGCCAGTTCTGGGGTGTTTTCCCTGAGGTCTGGATTTGTACAGAGGATGTTGTATCTGTGCCAGACTCGGACTCGTCAGTTCTCAGGATGAATCACATCTTTTTTTGGTGGAATACAATAAAACCTTCCCAAAGGAAGTGTAGGTCACAAGGCCATTTCTCAGAAACTCGTGTAGTCAGAGGGGTTTATTGTCATGGTAATTTATCAGCGATGTAATCAGCTGATAATTGTTGTTGCCATTACTCCAGATCATTGAGGTCTTTAATTTTTTTATTTATATTGTGAAGCTGCTCCCAAATATACACTTGTTTATCTCATTGCCTCTGCTTAGTTTCCGCTTACCCCCAAAACAAAAACTTCAAAAGGCTAATTTCCTTATCCAGACAGGTATCTAGTGACTGGTCACAACCCTGACTGAAGCTGATGAAGGTATATCCTGCTTTCCTGAGGCAACTCCTCCTACTGTTAGCTTTAGACTCAGAGCTGCATTAGAGCTGAGTAATGGGTTCTGCAAGCACATTATCTGCAAGCCAGGCAGGTAGATGCTACGCATTAAAAAAGAAAGGAGTTAGGTTATGAAATCATACCACAGTAGCCTGGCTGGGTGAGAAGAGTAGAGAAGAGATGCCATGGGTTTGTGCTGACAAAACACCTTGGAGTAATTGCAATTTCTTGGCAGAAACCAAACCAAGCAAGGTTAGGTTGTATGGTTGGGGTCTGCCATCTTAAATAACAAATACTGTATTACTGCTCCTTAGCTATTCTTGTGGGAGAAATATCTTCTGTAGATCTCAGCATTTCAAGAAAATACTCCTTGACAGAAGAATATCACCTTATGAGTCTTCACCTCATTCTTATTGGTGGCATTTTCCCTATGGAAAAGCTCTTGGAATGATTTCCTTCCCCTGTTAGAGTGGCAGGATGAGCAGGTAACAAATGTCACCAACAGTGCCACACATGCAATAAAAGGCACTACACACAGAGACCTCTGTGATAGCTTTATAGTGCTTTTCCTTTGAGATATTTCTTAACAGAAATTTAGGAAGAAGTGACAGAGTGAAAAAATTGTCCTGAATTTCATCCTGAGGGCAAAATGTCTTCATCTTCCGTTTCTTACCCAGCAGGGTGAGCTTGCTTCTCCTGTCCTCAGTGAGTGCACCAAAAGTTTCTTACTTGCATGTTCTGTCTTTGGATCAGGATCTTAACCATGGTGGCATTGCCATGACCCCGAGCAGATCTCCCAGCAAATGGAACTCACAGAAATTTGTAGCATTATCTCTGATTTTTGAGTCTGCCCACAAATTCATGCAATCAGGGCAAAATCGTTGCAAAACCAGATGGTCCCAAAAAACAAGGGTAGACATTAAAGGCAGTGGAAAACCATTAGTGACGATTGTTAGGACGATTTCCCCATGAAGATGGGAGGCTCCTCTTGCTAAATCCCTGTAGGGCTAAACTCACTGCAAGCATATGTCACACTTAAGAAGGCGTTGTCATCCATCCAGTGTTTGTTTTTAGTAGAAATGAGAGAGGGAGTGGGATTAGAGGGGGGTTTAGCCCTGACACAGCCAGTCTCCATCAGGGTGGCTTTGGTCAAATCACTTCACTCCCCTGAAAGTGTCCTGTGTGTCATGAGAGTCCTTGGCTTAGGGATGAAAGAGAATTACGATGTTGACTTTATGCCAGAGAAAGGTAAGCAGGGGGAACCCCTGGGGAATGGTGACTAATGAAAACTTGGCTGGGCAGAGGAAGCAGCTGGGACATGAAATTTGTACAACTGTGGTGGTGATACCATGATGGGAGCGTGGAGAAGGGGAAAGTCAGCTGGGACTTTGTAAACTCCAGCAGCAAAGCTTTTCCTTTCCTAGTCCGGGGGGGTAATTCTCTCATCTGTAAGGCAGTGCAGGTGGGTTGAGTTTTTGCAGCTTGTGGTTTGTTTTTTTTTTTTTGCAATGCTTAAAATAGATATTGAGGGCAGACAAGGCTGGTTTCTTGTGTTATCTTTAAGGAGAAAAATAGAAAAAAGCTTGATTCTTTATATAGATGAATGGGAGCCAAGAAAATACGTGAACAAATACCTGCAGATGTGCATGGCCTCACTTACAGATTTGCAGGAGTTTCACCCTATGCTTGCTGCTGTTTCATAGTTTCCTTCAGTCCCAGATAGGATAGTTGTTAAAATGAATAGCAAGGAAGCAGTGAAGTCAGCAATGAAACCAGAATTCGGAAATCAAATGGCCTTGTAGGGATTCCAGTGGACTTGCTGAAGGGCTTTGGGGGTTGGGTTTTCTTTTCTTTTTTTGGGGTGGGGGGGCTGGTTTGAGTAAACAAAAAAAATGTTAGTAGCAATGAAAGAAGTTTGTTTTTAAATTACCTTTGTGGACCTTCTGTTTGCACAGGGATGTTGGAAATGAAAACTGAGGATGAGGTGGATTTTCAGAAGGACGGCACAGGGGAAGTGGTGAGTACAGGTGTTGTCACCTTGTCCTTTACTGTGCTTTATAAAGAAATGTCACTGCTGCTGACCTGCTGTTTTCCTTTCTGTAGCCTCTGCAAAGATGAATGATGTCCAGTGATGTTGCTTAAACCTTTTAAAGATAGCCTGAGCTTTTTTACCCCTTGCATTTTCAACTGCTGGATTCAGGCACATTCATGTTTTCTCAGCCAGTCACAGACAGATTGAGCCAAGAAGTTCCTCATGGGGCAAGGTTGTACTAAGATTTGTGTATGATTTGACAAAAGCCATGTCCTGGAATGCACTTGAGGTTGGTGATGCTGTGTGGGGCCAGGAGCACCTTCAAGGTCCCTGCACTGCTGCTGCTGGGGTGGTCCTGGAGAGTCTGCCCATCCCTTCTGGTGCTTTGTGTTTCCAGGGAGGTTTTGGCAGAAGGGGCCATGGCTGTGGTTTATGTTGGTGTGTGCACAGACTCTGAGGTCTGAAGGCATCATGGGCTGGGAGTGCTTGTGCCTTAGCTGGAAGAAAAATCAATGAGAGGAGCATATATAGGGATCAAATGTTGGGGGAAATGCCATATTCCTCATGTCAGTGAAACAATATAAAAAGGTCATGCCAGGAATCAGGAATCCATTGTATTGTATTTTATTACTTGTGCTTTGCCATATATAAGGACTGACTGTCATTAAAAAAAAAAAAAAAGGTTGATATTTAGCTTCACATGAACATAATTTTAATTTAAAGCACCACTAATGCAAATTCTGCTTTGTCAATAGCTGTGGTTTGTTTTGGTCTTACCTTTCCTAGATGGATTTGTATTTGCTCCTGTATTTTATGTGTGGTTTTGTGTTCCTGAAAAAGTGTTTTGTAAATGGCAAATTGATGGCAGCCTTGTGTTGGAGCATGTTGCCTTTGAGCAGCTGTGTTTGTGTCTTCCTCTACCATTGTGAAGCTGTTAAAAGAGAAAATACTGTGGGGATGAGTTTACACTGCAGGGTGGAGCTCCAAAAATCTTTGCTCATCATGCAGTAAAGCTCTTTGAGCAGCAGAACAGTGTTGCCAAAGCTTGTAATAAAACCAGGTTTATTATGTTTTTAACAAGTTAAGGCTTAATTTCTGTAGCTGTTTGCCTGGTGAGTTAGTGAGGGACTAGAGAAAATAACTTTCCAAGCCAAAATTTGTGCTGTCTCATATGGAAGTCTTTCATTACTGGAATGTGTGAGTGTAAAGATGCTACTGATTTTTTTTTTTTAATTGACCCTTTATTAAAGATAATTTTTCTGACCAATACTTCCAAATTTGGTAGTGAAGTAAGAAATCTTTAGAAAATGCAATTTAGGACACGGCCTTTTACTTTCAAACAAGGACAAAAGAAAAAGAAAAGTTTAATTTGGCTTCCATTTTGCATGTTTTAGAGGCATTTTGGGTTTTGTGTATGTGCTTTCTCCTCTTCTTCCTCTCCCTCCCACCCTGTCAAACGCCTCTTTAGAAATCTGGCTTTTCCGAGGCAGGAATGGGAGTGCCAGGGGAATGGAAAGTTTGCTGCAGGACTGACAGGGTTTCCTGTTGCTATGTTCAACAGAAACAAAATAACAACTGCACTATATTAAGGTCATTTGAAAAAAAAAAAACCAAACCCAACTGAAAAGGAGTGGAAGGCTTATAAATAGAG
Source organism: Urocynchramus pylzowi (assembly GCA_013397555.1). Taxonomy (NCBI): domain Eukaryota; kingdom Metazoa; phylum Chordata; class Aves; order Passeriformes; family Fringillidae; genus Urocynchramus; species Urocynchramus pylzowi. The sequence continues at coordinate 1,202,093 of VZRH01003307.1, read as the reverse complement.
TTTAATTCACACATGTGTGCTGGGTCAGAGGCGGCCGGTGAAAGCCACCATCGCGCTTTGTGCCTCTCCTGCCGTCCTGACTCTGCTTTATTTAGTGCTGCTTCTTTTTGTAGCCAGGAGTCTTTCAGGTGCTCATTGGCTTCTCATTACAGAGCCATTTTGTGGTTAGTAGAAGTGGTTTTCTTAACTTGCTGCAAATAGCAGTGTTGTTGCTTGCCCCTGGTCAGGAGCTGCAGGTATTTTGCAGCCTCACTGGTGCTGCTGGGAGTTTTGGATCGTGGGAATTATTTCTAACTCTTGTTTTATGGGTGAGAAATTTGCACACTGCTTTTTATAAGCACAAGTTATTCAAGTTATTAAAAGAAAAAACAGTCTTGGAATTTAAAAAGTGCAATTTCTTATATAGTTCAGTCAGGCTGAAGGACAGTAGCTTGATTACTCTGGATAGGAAGGGGGAGAACTCTTTCTTCTAAGCTGGGTTCTGAAGAATGAAAAACTGTGAAGCATTTTTAGAATTAGCTGGATCTGTGATGCCAGTGTTACAGATGTGAGATCTCACACTTTCTCCTGTAGTCATTCAAGAAGGTTCTTGTACATCATGGAAAAGCTGCTGTTAAAAAATGTTTAGGAAAATAATGGTCTGTAGCGTTATAAGCACTGAAGAGAAAACAATCGAAAAATGTTTTTTCCAATTAAAATGAGTTTTTAAATTATCTATTTCTTAAATTTCCAGAATATTTTCTCAGAGGTTGTATCTGTTCAGATGTAAAACTCAGTAACCAGAACTTCCCAGGCTCCTTGCATGGCAGGCAGTGGGTGCTTATCCTGATGGAGACTCTCCTGGTCCTTATGTTCCTGCTTAGTTTTGGAATCTTGAGTAGACTTGGAACAGTCACTTGATATGATCTATTAAAATGAGACTTTAGCATTTTTAAAATGGAATAATTTTTAACTCTGATGAGAAATTTGGTTTGGCTTCTGCATGCTACGATATTAAAATAATTTAAAATGGAGCCTGTGGCTCCAGCATCATAAAAGTAAAGCAGCAGTTTAAAATGAACTGTACCCTGATATGCTTCTCTTGTGTTGATCCCAGAAATTGGTTGTGATTCATTATTTGCTGAATCTCTGTCTTCACATGGCAGGATGGATGAGGTTGTGCTGCTGGATTCATCTGACAGCTTTGGTTGTCTGAGCCTGTGCCTGAGAAGTTGTATCTGGCTGACCTCAGGAACAGAGTTCACTGGGAAATAGCCTTCCCATTGCATTTATTAACTGTATTAGTAAGTTCCTATTTAATTGAATGCATCCTACCTTTACCAGAAGAATCAGTATTTAATTAATGTCTGTGTTTTCAGAAATTGCCAAGAATGAAGCTTAGAAAACTCTTGCACTTACATCCCTCCACTGATGCAAGTAGTACATAACAATTGATCTATCAGCAAGGTCACTTTCTGGGGGAAACTTGCAATATTTTCAGCCATTATTTGGAAGATGTAGGTATGTTTATAACACTCAGATGATATCAGGTCTGGAGGGATTGTAGGCACTTGAGAGAACAGGGTCAGGGCTCAGAGTGACCTTAAGAAACTGGAGAGCACATCCAGATAAGAGATAAAAGCAGACAGTGAGTGATGCATTTGGGAAGGAGGAAGCAAAGTGCACTTTTACCAAGTCAGGCTTAAGCTGGAGAGGGATAGGTTAAAATAAGGCAGAGGATTTGTAGTGGATTTCAAATGAACCAACTGCAAGAGCTATTGCAAGAGAGACAAATCTTGTTTGGAGTTATATTTAAAGGAGTGTCCTCCGTAAGGTGCGGGAGGTGACTTACTCATGTGTGGCACTGTGGAGCCATCATCAATGCCATCAAATCCAGTTTGGAGTGCCCTGCTCAGAGGAAGACACAGGCAGATTGGAAGGTGTCCAGAAGGAAACAATGAGAAGAGATTAAGAAACGTGAGAAGAGATTGGAAGAACTAAATTTATTCAATGCAGCAAAAAGAAAACCATTGTGCAATCCAGCAGTCTGCCAACATGTAATAGTGGTTATTAAAGTCCCAGATTTCCATGGCAGTTTAATTTACTGATTTGCTAATTTGCCAGGATGATTTAGGCTGTTGTGAAAACATCCTGTTACCATCATAAAACTGTTGCAAGACCACCAGGGAGGCCAGGAAACCTCCTTCCCTGGGAGTTGTTACAGATAAGAGAGATGATGCTGTCAGGACAGAGCCTCAGGTCTGTTGTTGCCTGTTGGTTTTGGTTTGTAGGCCCCCATGTTTGTGCTTTGCTGAACAGGGAGAAGAGCAAGAAGCTGCTTGGCCAGAGTCTGGCTGGGTGAGAAAAGGAAGGGGACTGGGACAGCAGGACTGGAGGAGATGAGGGTGGGAAAAAGGGGATGGACTGAATGGAAATGGAATGGAAAAGAGCCTATGGGAGAGAGTAGAGATCCACATGGTACTGAGATGAGTGTTGGGATGGACAGTAGGTGTGAAGAATGCAGAGATTTTTCCTTTCCCCAATTGTAATCTCTCATATTTCTCTTCCTTGGAGTCATCAGATAAATGGATAAAATTCTGGCCATGGTGTACAGTGTCACCCACCTCCTGTGGCTGGTGCTGAGGAGCAGAGTCCGGTGCAGTTTTGTCAGATCAAGTGGTGCTTCATGGTTCCAAACTACTGAACCTTGCTGGTGACCCAAGACAAGGGATTGTTATAGTTCTCCAGGCTCCAATTTATTTTCTTAGGAATTAACTACTTTAACAAACTGCTCACCCTGAGGACCTGACAAAATTCAGGTTGCCTGTATGCACTGAAGTTCTTTTTCTCCATCTGCACATCTCTGGGTGTACACATACTATGGGATGGGGGTTGCAAATCCCTTTTTTCCAAAAGGACTGCAGAATAGCATACGAATTTCCTCAACAGCTTGGACCATTTCAGAGCAAGTGGCTGAAGTGTTGGAAACAAATCAGAGCTGGGTCTGGTGTTGGAAAGTGCAGCCTTAACAATAGGCTGTGTTCTCACCCTGCCTCTATAAAATCACTTGTGTAACCCTCTCTTTGTAAATGTTGTCCTGTAACTACAGTAAACATGGAAAATCCGAGCCAAAAGGGAGCCTGCCGTAAGCCTGGCATTAATGCTGGAGGCTGACACACACTTACCCATCGGGTCAGGGCTTTGGGCTAGTCATCTGCCAAGCCCTTTCTCACACCCACCAGCATCCTGTGTCTGCCCCGGATGCTCAGAGCAGAGGCTTTGAGCTCTGTGAGGAAATTGTGTCAGCTGGCCAGCCCTGAGTGGATTCATGGCTGTGTAGGACACATCACCCCGGCTTTCGCCAGCTGCTCTGGGCATCGCCACACAAGCTGCAGGGAGCGAGAATAAAAGCTGGGGGAAGGAAAAGAAAAAGAAATTCAAACCAGGCTGAGGTTCTTGTTTGGCCTTTACCATTACTCATGCCTTGGAGGCATTTATACAACTATTGTGGCAGGTTTTTTTGTCCTGCACTGAATTTCTCTGGGTGCTGTATTTCCGATGCCTTTTTATCCAGAATGCTGATAATCCCCAGCTCAAGGCAGTCGTTTCCAAGCTCAGTCACAGGATTCACGGATGTTAAGGGGCGAGGCAGGAACGTGGATATGGAGCCAAATCCTCAGCTCAATGCAGGGATGCTGCTCCCAGGTCTGGCTCAGGGCAGATGAAGGCGCCTGCGCCGCCCCCACCGTGGCCACGGGGCTTGTGCCAGCCCCTGCTGATCTCTGGAGATGGTGAGTTAATTCTCCTCCCCTTCGCCTTCCCCTTCAGCCACTGTTTTTCAGAGGCAAAGATTGCTGCCTGATACTCTGGTTTTTCATCATTTCCTCATTTTCTCTAACGAAACATCTGGCTCTGCCAGCCTCCCAGTCGCAGCGAAGTTTATCCCTCTGTTTTTTCACACTCATTGTTAAGAGCATCAAGATCTAGCTGCAGTTTCATCTGCAGATGCTGTTGACTCTAAGGCAGAGTTGTGTGTATATTCTTGCTGTAGTTTTGAGATGGTTTAGATTGAAGACAACTGTTTAATAACTACAGTTCTGCAATGCTCACTTAGGGTTTGCTTCAGACAAAGGGGTTCACTCATAAATATTTTTACATCAGTGTATTAAAGTAGCTTTCAGATCCTTTTTAGGATCAGGACTCTGTTATTTTACAAGTTTGTAAAATACAGACCTATCAGATTTTATGTATAGAAAATCCTGGGTTTGGAGCTCTCTTCCAGTGGTTTGATACATTCATTTTTTATGCAGTCATGAAAGTATGGATCCATACTTTTCATAAAATAATGGATGTTTAAGACTGTTAGTCTGGCAAAGGAATGCTGGCATTGAATATTGTACCTTTTGAAGGAAAATACTGTGCTGTTTCTGAAAAGTCCAGTCTCCTTTATCCTATAGGTTCTTTTATTTGTGTTTGAAATATCTTAAAAGTTTTGTGGTGTAACTGTTGTACAGTAGACATGGTTACTGTACACTGAATTCCTGGTCTAAATAAAGCGAAAACTAAGATGACAACATGGGAGACCAAATGTGGACTTTTGATGGAGGCTGTATTATTATGACAAATGGGTACTTTGATGTATCAGATCACTGGGTTTTTACCTTTCTGAAGGAATTTATCTCGTTCCATTCTGATATTTTGGAAGCCAGAGTTGGCCCCTTACAGTGTAGACAGGCCACTGTTTATGCTTTCCTGTAGATTACATTTTTTTGCAGTTTCTTGGAATTTACACCACTCTAGAGAAAAACCTGATAAATGCAATAAATAGATTTTTAATTATATTCCCATACATTTGTTCTGGGTTTTTGTGAGTAGTCATGGGACAGATAGGAGAGATGAACAGGAACTCTTGGGCACTGATGAAGCAGTGCAATATGCAGGCATAGCATTTCTGACTTTAACTTCTAGCAAAGGATGAAAAGAATGATGGGAGTAAGAAGATAAGAAGCACTGTCAAACTTTTTCCTTAGAAACACGGAATCAAAATGCCTGTCACCTCGTGATCCTTTCACAGATTTCCCTTTTTTTTATTGTTCTCAGCCTTTCCCCACCTATTTTAGGTTGTTTGCCTTCCCTTATTATTTTCATGCAAAGGTGGAAACCTGGTTTTTTCCCTCCAGCATCTCAGCTGTTTCTGCTCAGTGTCTGTTTCTGCCTGGTGTTACGTACACATCCTGGTGTGGCCCAGAGTGACTCAGCTGTGTTGCAGAATGTTTCTGGGCTCAAACTGCTGTTAAAACATCAGATGAGATTAAAGCCTGGGTGATAACTAAATGTTTGCCTCCTCATGCAGCATCCTTTCACTGAGCAGACTGGTGGCTCTCTGGCTTGGTAGGGACATCTTTGCAGTTGTATGGGACAGACTGGTGGTGGTGGGGAGGTTTTTAAGCTTGGGGCTGTGAAACAAGAATAGAGGGTTAATGTTGCAGTGGATGATTCTAATATCACTCAGAAGGTCTGAATCATTCGGTGTCCAAGAATGTGATATCTAAAATAAAAGTTTGGGAGGGAGTGGGTTTGGCTGAGCTGGGGCAGCTGCAGGTCAGAATTAAAACCCGCAGGGTCAGAGCAGTGCCTTTGTGTTTGGCTGTGGACATTCATAGCTGTCCTTGCCATAATACCAAATTAATGGAAACTTTCAAGAATAGGAAACTTGTGAATTTTGATAGAAGACTTTAGTCATAAATTATGCCAGAAAAGAGGTGATGTCTCCAAATGACATGTACAAGCCATGGACAAGAGTAACTTTTTTTATTTGGACCCCAGAGCAGGTCGACACAAAGAATAAGAGTTTTTTCTCAGTGCTGCTGTACCTCCTTTCCATTGCCACTTTGTTTTTTTTTACTGCTGTGGTCTGTGTTTTGGACTTCTGCTTTGGAATAACTCCAGCAAAGAGGCTGTAACAAGAACATAAAATGTTTTGCAATGGTGTAATAAAATACACTTCATCAGCTGTATAGAAATTAGGAGATGGGAGCAAATTCTAAAATAGGCTTTCTTTTGTACTTGGTCTCTTGCAGATAATAAAGTTCTTCTTCCACTTTTCTTTCTGCTTCACTTATACATTAAATTTATGCCTAAACAAACATGTACTTGATGTAACAAACTTTCTAATTTTCTCTTGAGCAGTGGTGAATTTAACTGCTCCCTCCCTTCTTACTTGCTGTGTTTATCATCTTAGTGCCAGTGATGTACTCGGTGAAAATGAAGGCGGTAGCTGTGCCTGGGAGACTAATCCAAAAAATAGAGCAAATATTTCTGGATTACCTTGTTTGCTTTCTCTTCTGTTTGTGTAGTTTGAAACAGTGGAATTGTTGCTATTCTATGTTTAACCTGAGTTATACTGCTCTACTTTCAGATCTGCAGAAGGTCTGATGGGTGACTTATGGTTTCCTCAGCCTGGTTAGATATTACTTCTCCCTAAAGACTTTTCCCTGATACTATTACAGCCACTTAATAATAGTTTCTCCTTATTTTTGCACTTAGTTATTTGGGAGCATATTCTTACCTGCATCTTTACCAATACCATGTGCCTTCCTCTTCTGGAGCATTTCCATCTTCCCCACTGGAACACCAATACTTGTTTGAAGGTACCTTGGGGCTGGCTCTGCCTGTCTCTGGCTGTGCTCTCCCTCATCATGTGGTGTCCTTCCAGCTGCTGAGATAAGAGGCAGGAACGTGAAGCCTCACCCCTGCTCGCTCATTAGTCTGAGCTCTGGTACTGAGTCTGCTTAGCATCAAGTGACTTGTTTGTCTTGTGTCTGAGACTATGCTTACCTCCATAAATCAAAAAAAAAAAGATCATAATCCTGAACTACTTGACACTGAACTTTTGCTTGGTTCCTTAACACAGCTGGATATATTAAATGGCTGAAAGCGGTTAGGAGGAGTATTTCCAAAATACACATTTTCAAAGACTGGAGGTGCAGTTCTCTGAAACATGAGTTTCAATCTGAGATCATCTTGTGTTTAGGAGTATAAAATCTCTTCTGCCTTTCCAAAATACTGTACTGATTCTTACCAAAAGCATGGAGAGGGATGGGCTGTTAAAATCTACTGAGATTAAAGAAGGATTCCATGGTAATTTGTTCCACTATTATTTCTTTTTTTAACTCACTGGCCATAACAAGGTGAGGAAATGCTTACTGATCTGCTTGCCCAGGAGGAGGCAGATAAGTTTTAGCTTCAAATGCCTGCACTCCAGGGTTAAAACAGAGCAGTAATGTACCTTTTTGAGCCTTTTAAAGAGAATGAAGGTTGCTTACATCATGGCCAGATATTCCTACCTGTAGATAACCAAAGAGAGGCATGACTGTAAGGATTGGGGTCTTACAAAGGGAAGGGGTGAGAGAAACTCCTCCCTGCAGCATGAGCAGAAATGGGTTTTAAGGCATTTTGCAAATTCTCTGTTTTAATGTGTTTTGAGGAGACTGATGTGTCGAGAGGCAGCTCAAAAAGTTTTTTTAGTTCATAGCTGTATATTTGGGGGACAGTGTTTGATTTTTCTTGTCAAGCCTTGTTTATTTCTTCTTTTCTGTCTTTGTGGAAGCTGAGTTTTACTTTGTATGCTATAAACGATGCAAAAAGCACCCAGAAGACCATAGATGGATCCTCTGCCTTTGTTATAAATCTATGTATATAGACTAAATAAATAGCTTCTTTCTGGGCTTAAGATCCTTGCAGTGCAGCAGACAACAAAAATTTGTGTCTTGGAGTAGCTCCGAGAATTCTTTAATGCTGAAATGTCTCTTCTGCTTGCAAACCTGGGACTCTCCCTCCTCTAGATAAGCACTTTCTGTTTAAACTGGTTTTTTTATGACTGTCCTTTTGGGCAAGCCTTGGCACAACTGACAGAGACTCTAGGAGTGCATGGCCGGGAAATAAGAAGTTTGAAGGTAAGATTAAACAAGTCCTCTCTGTTAAAAAGAGCAAGGGGAAAGAAAAAATCTGTGAGTGGGGTATTGGCTTTCTTTGGCTCTTGACAATTTGAATGTATACTGAAAAAGACTGGAGCTTTTTAAAAGCTTTGTAAGTTGTTTTCTTCTCCTTCAAGAAAACAAGAGTTTGGATAGATACATCTTTTTTCAACTAGCAGCTTAATTAAATGTTGAAAATAGGATATTTTGGTTGAATTTGTTGTTTTGGTTTTTTTTGTTAGGCAATCATTAGATTCACAAGAAAAGTACATTCTGTTTTTATGCAAGCCTTCCTGCGAGCAGTGTGTGTTCTCTGTCTGGGAAGGAGCACTGTCTGAAGCACCAAATATCTTGTGGCAGCTTGGCTCTTAAAATATATTGTGTGTTATCTTTTACGGAGGATGTTGGCAGATGTCTGGATCCCAGCAGTGAAATAGCAGGAGGGGAGGCAAGACAAACCTGGGGTTTATTGTGGATTGCTGTTGGAGGTGCAAATGGGAGCCAGGAAGATGGGCAGTGGAGGGTGTTTTAGTCCCTTGTACGGGCAGAAAGCAGCAACAGCAGGGGTTTTTTTATGCCAGGATTTAGTGAGATGTATTTCCTTTATTTCAGTCTGAATCTGGTGGGCAAGACCAGGCTTGGGGGCATTCAGCCTTTTTTCCCCCAAACTCCCAGTGCAGGGGAGGGAACGAGGTGACTGCAGCCACTAAAGAGAGACCAAGTTCAGGAAAGGAGCCCAACTTTTATTTTCGTCCAGTCTTACCAACTGGCCTAGCCAAAAAAGAGCATAAAATAACAACAGCTGTTGAAAAAAGTCAAAATTGTGTGCCTGTATCAACAGATGCTTCCATAAGCCATTGATTTTTAGGTTGGCCCAGCTTAAATACAGTATGAGGGTGAAAGTCAAAAAGGTAAAATCTTATCTAGGAGATGTTTCTCTGGTTAGGAGAACTTTATAAGCTGTCAGAGAAGCCATAAACAAAGTTGCACCAGAATATATAGTGGCTTTTAGTTGAAATTGTGAAAATATTTTGCTTTCAATAGCTTTCAGATCTTTTGGTGGGTATTTTTGCTTATGTGTCTGCATTAAGTAAGCCCATTTTACAAAACCTGATCCTCTTATAAACATGGAATAATGACAGTATCCCACATATGGGTTTCATTAATTTTTGCATGTTTTGAAGTTGCCTTTTTTTTTTCTCCTAAAGGCAAACTTCAGAAACAGAAGAGACTAGTGCTGCATGACTAGTGCCAAAAAAGACTAACTGAGGAATAATAACTTGGAGTAGTTAAATTATTTAACTGTTGTATAACAGATTTTTTTTTTTTCAATAGAGAGGGATGCGGCATAATCTGCATTCCTCCCAGTTGCTGTTACTGGTTTGCTTTGATGGAACTGGCATCAGTTCTGCTGGTTATCTTCAAGCTTTTGTGCTCCTGAGTCTTGTAAATGTTTTGGATTTTAGCCTGAAGAGAAAGCTTCAGAACATTTTCCTCTTTCTTCCTAAGAAAACAAAACCAACTCTTTCCTTGTAGTCACTGGCGAGAAATGTCAGATGCTCCATTTTCCTTATCTGCAGCACAGCAATTTGCAGCTCCTGGGACAGTCCAAATCAGAAGGATAACTCAGGGAAATTACAAGATATATTAAATGCTGCTTTTTAACATTTTTGGTGCCATTTATCATCACCCATTGTCTTAAATGTATTTATCTATTGAAAATGGCTGTTAATTGAATTAATTAATTCAATGCATCATCTCTGGCAGGTGGGGAATGAGAGAGGGGAGCACAAAAACTCAGCGACTAAAACTTTCCTAAAGCACCTGTATTGGCCTGTATTGGACATTCCCCATATTTGCAGGGACATTCCCTAGCTTTAACTGAGTGGAGAGAGGCACAGGAGCAGGGCTTGGGACCCATTATTCCAGTTAGGATTTAACCTTGCAACAACAAATGTTACTGTAGAGGGATCTTTGAAAAGCTGGTAGAGGTGTAGGATATATTAGTTTATAACCTTAGAATAAATATTTTATTCTTTTTCTGTAGCAGCATTAACGGTTGAGAAAATTCCTTACTAATGGTGATGCTTCCACATATCTGGCTGTAATTATACATGTTCTATGCCCTGAAATTCCTTTAAAAAATACTTTCTAAAATCAGGCTATAGGGGAGAACATACTCAGCATGGATTGATGTAGCAGTCCTTAATGATGGCTTTGTGGACCCAATGAATCCTTACCCTTGTATATACATCCTTAGTCCAGAGGGATGAAAGTGGGGTAAAAATGGATAAAACCAGGTTTTTTTTCCACAGGGTCAACATTCTCTCCTGGGCTCTTGAGCTGTAAAGACATGTTTGTTTAATATTCTTTATGGAGAACTACCAGGGAAACGGATAAAACAGTGAGCAAAGGAATACTCATGTGGTCCTAAAGCAGACCTCCCAGGCAGGAGCTGGATTCCAAGTGCCTCCTCTCAAAGTTTGCGTTGGATTTCGTTTCAGGTTTCCAAATGCATGGAGAGAGGGCACGAAAATATTGGTTGGATGCGGGTGTAGGTAGGAGGGTGCTCAGGAGTGTCTGTTATTGCTGGGAGAGGGGCTTGGCTGCTTTCAGAGCATCTCAGTTACCCGTGGGGGCTGAGATCCTCCTTCCCACAAAGCAAACAGAAAAATTGGAAGGGCAAAACAAATGCCACAGTGTCCTCAGTCCACTGCCTTCATTAGCAACCAAGAAAAAAGCTGACCAGGGAATATGATGGCTGCCTATATACAGTGCTCTGCTTTCCCAACACTTCCCCTCCCAGATTTTCAATCACAAGATGAAAGAAAAGATAACTTTTTCCCTTTTGACAGAGTGCCTGGCCAGGACAATACACTGGGTCGTGTGGGCTTCCGAAGGGCTGAGTCCTAGGGACTTCAGTTAAAAAGGAAAAAAAAAAA
>VZRH01003307.1:1112543-1191160 GCA_013397555.1 Urocynchramus pylzowi | reverse complement strand
AAAAAAATAAAAAGAAGGGAAACTGAATCATTTTCTGGCATGATTTATTCATTTGAATGACCCGTCTCTGTTTTTCAGTTAGATTACAGTGCCTTAAACTGTAGGCATGAAAGAATGGTAAAAGTTGAATAATTTCCTCAGTTCAAGATGTGTCATTTTTATATTGTCCATTAATTTCACTCACTCTTGCCACACGTCATTTTTGTTGGGCTTTATCCGCCAATTCATCTACATAATCTGCTACCCTGTCTCTGTTTTTAGCTATAGGCATAATTCATCAGATAGAACCATCCACCAGGCATTTCATGGCACTGATCTCGTGTTATGCTGAGGCATCCTGAAGTGGCTCAGGACATGTCTGCCTGCTCCTGTGCCCTGCCCACAGCACTGGGGATCATTTCAGAGCACAGGGATGTTTCCTGCACTCTGGAAGAGTGAGGTGCTTTGTTTTCCTGCACAAAAACTTGAACTAATTTTTAACCTCATGTCTTGAAGCGTAGAGATTCAGTCTTTGTAGAATGTGTTGTTGTGGGGGAATAGAACATGTGTTTTCAGTTGTATAAATCAGTACTTTCTTATATCCTGTATCTATCCCAATCATGTCAGAATATGCTTTTTTTATTATGGATTATATAAAAATGAAGAACTCCTTTGATTTTTGAATTTATAAGCTTTTTAGATAATGAAATATCCCCTTTTTCTTGCATTTGAGACAAATGCAATGATATCTTCCTTAAATCCTCTATAGGACAAATTATTAGACATTGCTTGACTGGGCTTGAGGAGGCCTTCAGGTATTTGAGGGGTGCTCTATGCAAACCAATTTCAGGTGACTTGTATAATGTTTACAGTGGTTTGAAAACTCCTATAAATGTAGTTTGCTATTTTAAATACTTTTATTTATGTCATTATCTTTCCAGATCCCCAAAATTGTAATTCTTCCTTCATAGGAGAATCACAGTAATTAGCGAAGATTACCACTCATTGTGTGCATGTAATATTTACATGTTTATTGACAAGAACTGAAAACCATAAAGGAGAACATAAGGAAATCTATTGTGAACAACTTTAGTGTTGGATGAGATCAGAGAAGTGAGCATCATTTCTTCAGCAGCAGCTCCAGGCTGGGCTGTGCCAACTGTGAAATCAAAGCATTATGCTCCATCCACTTGTTTTGATTGCAAATTGTGTTATTCTTTACAAGAGTCCCCATTTTTTTGGTGTTTGACCCAATCTGTAAGTCATTAGACCCCGTGCCCTGTTGGGAAGAGCCTGAGCACGGGAGCAGCTGACAGGAGGACACAGGGAATGTGCAACTGATTTGTTGCTGCAGTTCATAGCTCAGGTGCTCCTTGACAGCCTCTTTTGGGACTGTTCCTGCTTTATCCACTCTTGTTTTCCCTTCCCTATTTTCAGGATGTTGAAACTCACAGAGCAAAGCAACATGTCCAGTGCTTGACAGCAGAAGTATTTCTCTCAACTCCCATAAAACGCTAAATAAATATCTGTGGGCTGGTCCAAGATCCCACAGCACTTCAGCCAGCTAGACATCCTAACTGTGGTTATTTTTGGTAAAGGAAGAAGCAGATCTTGCAAAGTGATGTAGAGTCAGCTGAGGGGTTGCTAATCTCTTGAGTGGGTTGTGTTTCTCCTGTAGCCATTTGGGAGCTGTAAGATGGGCAGTTGACTTCCTCTGGAAGTATGTTCAGGCATGCTTTGTGGCTGACCAAAGCTTCAGCATTTTTCTGAAGGTTATTTGGACAACAGAAATTCCTGAAAAATGTACACTGAGTCTCTGAGAAATATTAGAAAAAGGGAAGGTCAGGAAGTGGCTGAAGGTCTCTCAAGGTGTTTTTGTATTTTCTCAAAACACGTGCTCCATGTATCCGTGTCTGACAGCTTTCCAAGCCCTCCTCATTCCCTCATGGCTCTTTAGCTGTTTCTGTCTGGTTCTGTCTGAGCTCAAACACAGGCTGCAGCTGGACAGTGGATTGTTTGATGTTAAATTCAGCTCAGTCGTGTTGTCCCAAAGCATTGCTCCGTGAGGAAATGCCTCTCTCCAGACCTTGGTGTGAATATATGATTTAAATAGGGAAGTTTTGGAAGAGTCTCAGGCTGGAAAATAAAATTTGTGTTGGTACTGTGGATGATTTTCCCCAAGGAATAAATCAAATTGATGAATATGGAGGTGTTTTAGAACCAGGTTTGTGAAGGTTTGTTGCTGCATCACTGACCTTCCCCCTTAGAGTAGCATGGATTTGTCACAGGTGGTGGGGGACTGTCTGTGCCCCTCTCAGTGACTCCTTTTCTTTCCGTGCCCTGCCTCGTAGGGGAATTCAAAATCACAGCCAGCCTTTTGGAGCCACTTGTAGCTTGGTGGGACACTGGTGGGTTGTGCCATGGCCAGAGGGATGCAGCTCAGGACAGAAGTGCCACCACCCCGCAGGGATGCAGATGGACAGGCACGGTGGGACTGGGTCAGCCACAGAACTCCTCTCAGTGTTGCAGTGCTCCTGCAAACATGAGAAACACCATGAGAAATCCAGGGCTCTTGGCCAAGGTCCGTGGTGTGAGTGCTTGCTGTGGTCAGCAGCAGCCTGGTCTGCTTCAGAATCCACATTTGAGTGTCCATGTTGGTCTGGTCTCACGTGGGCACTGACCTCCCTCCCAGCAGACAGGATGGCTGTGCTCTCCTTTCCAGACTGGAAGTGCTCCTCTTACAGGCTTTGCAGCATTAGAGTACAGATTTCCTTTGCCTTATTTAGTTTTAGGAAAAAAGCGATTTGTTTTGTCTATCCTTGCAAGAGCCAGAAATGTAAAATTTTAAAAAGTCTTCCCAAAAAGCTGCTTTCTTTTAAGAAAAGAGCAATTGAAATTGTAATTCTTATCTCTTACTGTCTGATGAATTTATTATCACTTCGTTTTAGTGCCCAAAAGTGGGTTTTGCCTTGCTTAAAGAAGGGAGAATTTTTTCCTTTCATCTGCTACTCCATTAATTCCTATCGGAGTCGTGGTTAAAAAAGTTAATACGCCTGAGTATTTCTGCAGATTGCATCATTGCAGTGTTTCATAACGATATGGCAAAAGTAATTTGAAACAGATAACAATAGTTCAGTCTGTTTCAGGATAACCATGATTTCCTTGTCATTAAGAGGTCTGTTAGCGGGTGGAGGAGGAGGAGTTTTATCTGGATGAGTTACAGATCATATGGCGTGATCAAGTGTGGTTGTTCTTTCTTTTTCTTCCCCCCTTTTCCTTCCCTTGAAATCCGCAGCGCTGGACTTGGGTTTGGATATGAAATGATTGGATAGTTTCAAACTCCTGGCTGCACAAAGTGGCTCATAGCTTCCAGATGTTTTCAATAAGGAGCCCAGAACTGTCGCATCAGCAGCCGGTGGCTGGGGCTGCTGCTTGCGTCTCCTCTCCATTTTGAGCAACTCGCCAAAAAAAGAGAGAATTATCTACTTGTTAGAGTAGGTTTTTAAAAATTTAATCTTTATTTTCTAATCATCTGTTTCATTGTGTTTCAGAGCATAAATGCTATATACTGTCTAAACACTTGTATGGCATTCAAGGACTGCCTAAATAGCTGGACAAAAGAGACTGGAAGCCTTTGTTGTGCTTCGTCCGGGCTGAGTCGTGTTCTGTGTCTGCCTGACAGTGCCTGTGTGGATGGCAGGCTGTGTGCAAGGCAAGATTTCTAGCCTGAAACAATGCAGCAAAAGCCCCACCTAATGTGGGAAGAGGGTGATGGTCTCCCAAGGGAGAGTGTGTCTGGCACATTATCTTCTACTTGTTTATATTATATTCCACCCCACCCCACCCCCCTCCCTTCAACAGCAAAGTCTGGAAATGAAGATGAGATGCATTTTGCGTGTCTGTAGTCGTCACTGGCCCCCTGATCTTTGCTGTGAGTCAGGAACATAACTACAGAAAAAACTCTTGGAACAAATTAGGGATTTGGAAGCTTAAATTAAAAAAGAAGAGAAGGGAGAGAAGGAGTTATTTTTTCTTGGTGTGTGTTGATTCTTTCCCTCTGTGGCTGAAGGTGTAGGGGAGTCAAGGAGATCAACTGACAACCTTTACTAGATCTAGACACATAATTAAGGAGTGAGGCAGGTCATCATCTTGATTCACAGGACATGCACCAAATCTTGGGACACATCCTGTGTCCCGAGTCACCCAGCCTGGCATGGGTCTGGTAGTTTCCCTGGCTGGTTCTCTCCACCTGTCTGCACCTTCCACATAAGCTTTCTGTTCCTTGCTGCCCCATGAAAGCCCACACTGGGTTACTTGTGGCTTTTGGCCATCCCAAAATGCTTGTGTATAGCTCAGGAAAATTGGCTTCCTTCTGTGAAAGCTGCAGACATTTTCCAGCATGTCTTCCATCTTCTTTGACTGGAGATGTTTCTCATTTCCCCTTACCTGCAAGAAGGGTGAGGTAATGTGAGCCACGAAAGATTGGGTGTTGTTGCAAGTTGGACCCATCTTGCATCTCTGTGGAAGATGCACTGTCACAGTGATGCTCACCTCCTCTGCATGGTGAGCATTCCTTGAGCCCTGCAGCTGGACATCTCTTTCTGGTTGCCAGAGGAACTCTGTGGATCAAAGGTGAAGTGCTTTAAATGGAGTGTCTGAGCAGAGCTGTGCAGTTGTTGTTAGGATAAACCTTGGCTGGGTATACCAACAGCTGTAATTAAATTGATTTGAAAACAAATCTATCTGCAATATCAGTTAAAAAAAAAAAAAAAGGTGCTTCATAATGAAACATTAGAGCATCATGAAGATACTGTAACTGTTGCAAATTCCTACACCTGAACTGAATTCACATATTTTATTTATGGGTTCCTGTCTTGTAAATTTAGATTTGAGGAAATCCCTGCCTTTTATGGTAGTGTTTGAAGGGCTGGAATGCTGTCACAGCCATTTCTGATTCCTTGTCTTGATGGGCACATGACTGCTGGGACTCATTACTTGTGGAGAAAACTGGTGGCTCCAGAAAGTCCCCAAAGTACAACCACATTGTGTGTGTCCTAATACTGAAAGCAGAAGCTCTGCTCATTGTTGGAGAGAACGGAGACATTGGCTGCGATCTTGAGCCAGGGATTGTAGCTGTGAGACAGCCGCGTAGAGGAATCCTCCTCAGTTCAGCTGGTGGTGTGGTGGAGATGAAGCTTTGGGATGTGAGGGAGAGACTGGAACATAAGGGAAGTGTGGGGAGACCCTGGCACTGACTAGGTAAGAGTGTACCTGTGGCCCTCACCAGGAGAGCTCACGTGCTGCGAGTCCCAGCCTGCTCCAGCACCTGAGGATACGCTCAGGTGCAAGGCCCAAGGCCAGCCTTTGTGTCAGGGCTGGCCACTGTGTCATCCAGTCTCAGGAAAAGAAGCCCTTCGCTTGCTTACTGAGTCAGCTAAATCTGTAGGGTGTGCTTTTGTGTAGTCTGACTGTATAGATTGGGGTGGCACATCCAGGAGCTCACAGTAGAATGTGGTGGTTCTGTAACTCCTGGGTTTTGGTGTTCTACTGAACAGGCATGGAAGGGAGTCCTGTTACTCACAGGCAGACTGTGGTGCAGTGTGTTCAGGCAGTCAGAAGACTGGGTAGCACTGGGAAGAGAGAAGCTGGAGTGCTTGCTTGCAGCAGATGGGTTTAGATCTCCTTTGGAACACTTGTCTTGCATTCAGATGCCGAGAACTTGCATTTTATCTGTTCCAGTAGGCTTCAGGGCTTGAGTCACCTTTGCCAGAGTTTGAGCTCATGGCCACAAATCTCTTTATACAACCGGGGAGCTGGGACCACCCTACAAGACTGGATGAAAAGACCTACAACCCCCTAACTAAGCTCCAGGAGTGGAGCAAATCCCAGCAGCAGGAGGTGGGCCAGTTCTCCCGGCGCTGCCGGGGGTGGCTGTTGGCGATCGGCAGTCAAACCTCGGGTTGATAAGTGCTGTTTCCAATTCTGTGTTTTCTGCTTTGTAGCTTGGGATTAAAACTTGCTGCATTTTCAGCTTTTTCATCTAGCAAAGCAGCAAGTTCTGGTTGCTACAAACTCCCAGTCTCTGAAAACTCTGCTTCCCCTTTTCTTCTCTCTTTTTTCTTCCTTGCGTTTTGAACCGCCCCCATTCCCTTTTGAATCGGTGAATGAGAGAATGTCTGAAGCCAGGGAAGTATGGAAAGATTTCATCCCTGGAGAGGTCAGGGTGGGGTGGAAAGCGGAGGGGGCTGCAAGGGGGCAGTTTGAAAACAGGAAACCATGTGGCAGTGAGCATGCAGGGCCCAGCTGATGTGAATGAGCTATTGAGAGCAGAGAGACTCTCGCTGGCCTCGGCATTAGAAAGACAAAAAACTTTAGGATTTTTTTTTTTTCCTCCCCCAAGAAAAAAAGCTCTGCCTTTCAGGCTAGAATAGAAGAGCGAAGATTGTATTTTCTGGACAACTAGTTGCTGAGATCTTTGCTCTGTGTTGCTAATAAACCAAGAAAAAACTAAATGGCTGATTTCCTTTTTTGTTTTTTTTTTTTTTTCCATGTGCACTGATTAAATCATAAGTTTCCGTTCCTGGTTTAGGAAAGCATTAACCTTGAAACTGTCTTTCATTCACCTGGCCTGGGGGAGTGGGAAGAGTCTTTTTACCTCTTGAAAAACACGTCCCTTTGCTCTCAGTCTTGTTTTGGACCGAGCAAACACACCAAGTGCCTGCAGCCAGAGGTGGAAGAGGCTGGCAATGAAAAGCTGCTGCTTTTTCTTTTTCTTCCCCCGCTCCCTCCTCTTTTTTTTTTTTTTCCTCTCTGTGAATCATGCTCCCACAACTGCAAAGTAAATTTGAAAGCCGGGAGAACACTGGTGCAGGACTAAAAAGGCAAGCAGTGACGTCCCAGCCCAAATCAGGAGGGAGTGGCTTTATTTCATTATTTTCTTTCCTTTTGCCCAGTGCTGTCATTAGAAATTTAAACTTAAGGCAAACCCAAGCCGTTTTGCCCGGTGAACAGTGAACTGACTCGGAAAGAGGAAAATACTTTTTTGTTGTTGCTTCTTTCAGTGCATGAGGGCGTGAAAAACAAAACACTTCGGTGACAGTATTTGCGTTGGATACGGAGATTGGTTTTTTTTTTGTTTGTTTTTGTTTTTTTTTCCTGAATTAGACCCATCGTGGCTGAGCCTACCTTCTGCATTTCCACTTGGAGTGTCAGTATTCCTGCTGCACACATCTGGCTTTTGTTCTCTTTTTGGGCAGGATTTTCATTCTGGTGCTTTTTGGATATCAAAGTTGTCTGGAAAACATTTTTTTTGTTATTATTACTGTAACAGGAAGGCTGATACCGTTCTTAGCAGTCACAAAAAAAATAATCCTATATGTATAAAGCTGTCTTCAAATATCTTTTGTTTGCTATAAGTTCCTGCATTGCCTGTAGAAGCAAATCTGTTCCGAGAAGACTTTATCAGCCAGGCGCAGCGCTGGGATTTTCGTTTTCCTGTTAAGAAGCTCGGGCAGGCTGGTGTGCTGAGACACGGGGACTCCTCTGAGCACGGATGTGAGAGGTCTGGGGCTGTGGTGAGCCCAGGGTTCATGGTGGGCTCTGCTCCTCTGCTCCCAGCTCTTTGGACAAAATGTACGAACGCCACAAGAGGCGATACAGCCTGTGCGACATTTCCAAGGTGGACAGGACTGTAGATGTTGTGTTGTTAAAGGTATGATGTTTGTATATGTTTGTTTATGGGTTCCCTTCCCTGTCTCCAGGGGATCAATCTGTTCTTTGCTGTACTCGTGTCCCTTGGGATGATGCAGAGGGGAGGGACAGGTGGAAGAGCTCTTGCCCTTCAGCATGGAGGTGGTTTTGAGTGTTATCAAGCCATATCATGTCAAATATTATTATCTCTGCAACTAGATAATCTCTTGTGGCATTCACTCTTTGGGAGAGCTCCCTGGCCATCTTCCCTGCCCTCTGCTCTTAAACAGTCCCTGGTTTGAAATCCCAGATGGGTTTTTTGTGTGAGGGGAAAAGGGTTTCCATTTCCAGTGCTTGCTTTTGAGGTTGAAAGGCACATGTTCCCCAAAAGATGCATTCTGCCAAAAAAAGGCATGGTAGATCCTCCTTTGCCTCTGTTTTTTGTTTCTGTTAGAAGGGTTGCTGTCAGTCTTGTTGTTTGGGTGTGATTTTGTCTGAGGATGGGTTGGAGCAAGAATCAGGAGTGGCTCTTGGCTAATTGTCCCAGTGTGTTCCTCCTCTAATCTAAAATTAGCAAGTGCTCCACCAAATGGCACAATGGCAGTCTGGGAATGTCCTGTCTCTGTAACAGCTTTGTGGAGCTTCAGCAGTTTCCTGGCAGAGTGGATGGAAATAGGAGAGAAGCCAGAGGGACTGCAAAACACAGCCCAATTCAGAGATCTTAACTGCTGGAAGAGCATTTCCTTTCCCTCTCCCTTTTTCTCTTTTCTCTTCTTAGCTGAAGCAGTGGGATTCAACATGATCATATGTCTTCCATTTTTATGATTTTTGGTTCATGCTCTTGTTTCCAAGTCAAGACAAGAATATATAACAAATTTATTTTCAATTAATTCTTGTTCTACTTCTTCTGCACCAAAATAGATCTAGCTTTGTTACCTTGCTTTGTTATGAATGAAGGTGTTTTCCTTTAATTCATTGTACGCAGTGGTGGCACAGATAGCTGTAACTTGTTTTCTCTACCAGCTCAATTTTTTTGAGTATTTTAGAACTCTGATGTTACTAATGCTGGGTGAGGATTGAATCCCATGATATTCAGTCTATAGACACAGTATGAGTCATTAAAAATGTTGTATTGTGCACACACTATTTCTGTGGAAGAAATAGTGTGTACACAATTCTTAATAATGCTTGGGAGGAGACCTGGTACCTATGATAATCTTGGTTGCCAATAAAAAGCACAATTTTTTTCTTTATGAAGAGTGTCTGAATGCCTGAGTTGAAATACAATTCACTAGAATTATCCAGCTTCAGTGTTTCTGATGTCATCAGTTCCTTAAATTAGTTTTTGTTCAGCAAAGCTTAGATTTTATAACAAAATGTGGCTCTCGTTAGTTCCAACTGGTATTTTCCTAATTGAGTTTCAGAACTGTGGGTTATACTGTCTGTTCCTGCAAATGACTCAGTGTCCATATATGTGTGCATGTGTGCACGCATTGCTGCTCCCAACATGGGCTGTACAGCCTGCAGATGTTTAAAATAGGAGGGTGCTGGTGACAGCTACAGCTACAATCAACCCTAGCTCGATTTTCAGTCATCCTTTATGTTTTCTCTGGTTTCTATAACATAACTGGTAGATGAAATTGAATTTTGATGACCTAGGGATCCAAGCCAGCGCTTGAGTGCGTCAGTGGCAGATCGTCTCTTGACGTTAATGGGAGTTGGATCAGGCTCTTAATGAGGGAGTTGGGGGTGGGGTTTCTGTTGGGTTTGGTTTTCATTAAAATACTGAAATAAAATTGTACCTTATCTAGGCCGTTATATTTTGGGGAGTTTTGAGGACAGGGTTTCTTAAATATTGAAAAGCAAGTACATATCCTTAGAAAAAAGCAAACCCAAATCAGATTCATCAAGAGTATTTGAGCAGATGAAATTTTAACAAGATACCTACAAAGCACCAAACAGCTTTCAATTTGGCTGGAGGTTGACTCAGACAAGCTGTCATTTCTTGAGTAATAGATGAATATGTTCTTTGCTTCATTTTAAGGTAGGGAACTCAGTAATCATAGAATTGCTTAGGTTTAAAGGACCTTTATGATCATCAAGGCCAGCCATTAACCCAGCAGTGTCAAGTCCACCTTTAAACCATGTCCCTTGGTGCTGCATCTGCACATCTTATAAATACCTCCAGGGATGGTGACTCAGTCATGACATAGGAAAGAAAATCAGCTGCTGAAAAAGGACAATGGGAACAAGTGGTGAAGAAAGAAGATTTTATGCCATTTTGAGTACTAAATGTTTATAGATGAGATTATATTTGCATTGATTGCATCCATTCTTGCATACAATCACAATAGAACTTTTGGTTCCTACCCATAATTTTGTCATCTGAAGGGCCACTGTCTTGAGACTCAAATTTTCCATGTTTAGATTGAGCCTGAAACAGTGGCTTGTGAAGTTATGAAAAAAATGAACCTCAGCAATTTTGGGGGTTGATGCACACAATTATTTTTGGCTTTAGCATAGTTTCTTCCTCCTCTCCACATATGAAAAAGCAAGAGGCAGCAGGTTACCAGCAGTGTCCCAGTTCCTGTTGGAAGTAGGACTTCATCCTAGGAAGAAATTCCTTACTGTGAGAGACGTGAGGCCCTGGCACAGCTTGTCCAGAGAAGCTGTGGGATGCCCCATCCCTGGAGGGGTTCAAGACCAGGTTGGATGGTGATTTGAGCAACCAGAGAAGTTGTCCCTGTCTATGGGAAAGGTGTTGGATTTGCATCGTCTTCAAGGTGCCTTCCAACCAAAACCATTCTATGATTCCATGATTCTGTGTCCTTTACTGGCTGCTGCAGCAATGCAAACTCGATGAACTTGGATCCTGAACTTAGTGAATGCAGGGAAGCCTGGATGATGCAGAAACTACATAAGAATTTGCTGTCATTGTTCCTGCTGGGTTTGCATTGTAGCAGCTGAGGGAGAAGTTGCGGGGTGTGTGGCATGTCTGCTTGTCTGAACATTTTGCTGAGCTCTGAGCAGCTACGTGCAGGGTAAAGCAGTCTGTGCTATGTTATTGCAAGCCCAAAATGGGAAGTCTCAGTGTGCCCATGTGTGCCTTGGCAGCCCTGTCTCATTTTTATGTTGTGCCTGCTACCACAAATAAAACTGCACGGACAGGATACAAAACCCACACTGGCTGGCACCTTGCAGATACATGTGAAGTCAGACAGGCCTTCAGTGGGGATGAACAGGCAGTGCTTTGCAGAGTTACATAGCAAGAACTGGGCTTGCTTTGGGAATGGGAGACTGCGTAATCACAGCTGGGAATGTCTTCTAACTGTTTTTGCCTATATCTGCATTTCACCTCTATGTGAATGCTGAAGCTGTTACAGGTAAACACCAGGAGTAAGTTTTTTCACAGCTGGGGCAATGAGGTTTGATTTTTCTGCTTTTCAGGTGAACCAATCCCATTCACCTTCTAGCTGAAGATCAGAACATTATTCATGGTATTAAAACAGCATTAATAATTAAGGTATTTTGAAATTAAAAGGACAACACTATTAATTAGTTGTTCTGCTTACTGGCTGCTCTGGTAGCTTTACTCCAGCACAGGGAAGATCCTCTGATTGATCCCTGCCTACCTAAGGCAAAGTGCCATTTACAACATCCTAAGCTAAATGTAGTCTATGGAGAAGTCCCTGAATTACCTGGAACTAGGCTTCATTACATTTTATGTTGAAGTTTTTCTTCTTTATTAACACATAAGCAAGTTCATTCCTTCTTTGGAGTTGTTCTGGGGGAAGGATATGCCCAGCTGATGGGTATGTGGTGTTCATCAAACTTTGTGGGCCTAAAATGACTAAGCTTTAATCCAACATCTGTCCAAGCTGTTCTGGTCATTGAAGGACAGAAGGAGACAAGTGTCTTTAGAATGATGTAGAGAGTTTTTGACTTTTTCTGTTTATGTCTCATGTAGAATTAAAACTGGGAGGGCAGCTTAAATGAAATTATTGTGTTTTCACATGAGGCGCATACATGTTTGTGGGAATTTTGCTCCCATATTAGCTAAGAGATGTTTTTTTTGGGAAAGAAAATGCTGTTATTTTTGAAGCTTAATTAATGTCTGTTGACTTTTAGTTTTGCTGGTGGAGGACATCGCAGTGCCAAGGGCTGGAAAATGTACTTGGGGCACATGTTCTTTTTCCCTGCTGGGACATTCCGGGGGATAAATGCACTCTAGGAATTTAGTGTTGCTCTTGCACCAGAAAGAGCTAGTTTATTCAGTCATGTAACATGTCCTATGCTTGTAGGAGCCTTTTTTGGTGAAATCCTTTAATATAGTTTTCTATAGCACTGCTGGTTTGTTACTATGAGAAAGGTCAGTTTGGACTTCTTTGAAGAAATGTCCTGATATGGTGTCACCAGCTCTGTAAAGATAAAAGACTCAGTGTAGCATATTCACAGTGCTAGAAGAAAAAATCTTCATAGAAATAATTGCAGAAATGCAAGTGTTGTCCCTTTTGGCATTTGTGAATGTCTTTGTGTTCTGCATCCACCTGTTAATATCATCCCCCAAAGATAAGAAAATACACAGGGAGATTGCCAAAATAATTTAAATAAAAAATAAATGTGGAACTTGCAAGCAAATTGATATGTCTGCTCTTAATATTGTCTGGCAAGATGATTGCCAAAGCAGTGATTGTTGCTCTTGATGTGAGTTTTGTGTGTATGGAGTCTTTCTGCAGCAACAGATGTTGAAGGAAAACAGTGGAAATTCCTTCCCCAGATGCCCCATCCTTCATGCTCCTTTTCAAACTGTTTTGGAGGATCTTGAAAGGTAGTTTTTGTGAAGGGGGTAAATCAACTGTTGCTTCAGTTTCTAGTGCAGGAATTGCAAGCAACTGGATAATTTCATTGTAAATGGAATTGTAAAGTTAAAAGTTCATCAGCATAAACATTGAATTCCAGTTATGTGTACAAATTTCTTTAATCCTATAGGAAATTTTCAGGAGCAGGAAATTCCTAGAAAATAATTACAATATGCATAGAACTTTTTTTAAAAAATCATTGTATAATTTCTGCTTATGAAAGAAATTAATTCTAATTTAATTTAGAGTATTGTTTTTTTCTACTACTTTTATTCTACAATGGATATTTAAAATGAATATTACTCAGTGTGGTGCACAAGTACTTAATGATACACTAAGCAAGCTACAATTACTCTCCTAAATATTTTCCTATGTGTAGTAGTATCTGGTTTTAGCTGCAAGGTAGATCATAGTCTGGAAGCTGGGGAAAATAAAAGGAGAAAAGAGGAAACTTGAACATTTAGGACAAAGTTAAAATAATATGGAGGGAAGATGAATCTCCAGGGATCTGCTAGGAAATGAAAGTTAAAGTCATCTGGTTCCTTGTGCTCTGGAGATACTGATTTATATCATGACCAGTGAGGCTGACAAGTGCAAACTTTTGCAATAGCGAAAGATTTCCTGAAAGGTCAGTGTGTTCTCTTTATTGTGAAATGGAAGGCAAGAAGAGTTAAAATCAAACCAGAGGGAGAGAAAAAGGGCTTTTCCATGCTGGAGATGTAGGAGAGGTACATAGGAGCCAGGTGGTCCCTGGCCCCCAAGGTGCCTGTTCCTCGTGAGCCTCCAGCACACGGCTCAGCCCTAGATATTGTTGGAGTTTCTTTGAGAAGGAGGTCCTGAGCCTGGTTTTATGGGCAGGCACCACACTGGAGTGGATTAGATAATTCCTTGTCCAGGAGCAAGGGGAGAGGAAGGAAGAGCCTGGGAGTGGAGTCTGGGGTCATTCACAGTTCCTGTGGGACAGAGGACACCTCAGCCTGGGCTGTCTCACCGCTTGTCCAGTGCTGTCCTTTTCTTATGCAGTAAGTCTCATCAAGTTTCAAGTTCAGAGTCTGCAGGAAGATGTCCCCAAGAGTCAGGAAATAGCTGTGTGTGCCCAGAAAGAGCACTGGAACCATTTGCTGCTCGCAGCTCCAGCTGGTGTCCTAGAGGCCTCTGAACATTTAGCCTGCTGGTGTTTCACAGGCAAACAGAAAATCCTGCAGGATTCAGTCTTTGGTGCCTGGGGATGTGCTTCCATGATTCATTCTGTGTCTGAGCTGCAGATAAACACATCCAGGCTTCTGTATGGAAAAATAGCTGGTTCTCTCCTGGCATTTCTTCAAAAGCTGTGTATTGAAAGTCTGTTCCCAGAGGCTGTTTCATATTCCCTCTGCCACTTGAATAGCACTGCACCCTCTGTTCCTGCTGCAAAGACTTGGGATGCCTGGAATCAATGAGCTGTAATCAGTGTGGGCAAGCAAGAAAGTGTGGGGCTTTTATCATCTTCTGTAGCCACCAGCCTGTGGTCCTGTCATTGGGCTTCTCTCAGCAAAACAAGAAAATGGGGGGGAAAAGGGAGGAATTTTCTCACATGCAATGCACACGTGTCTGCAAAATTCCAAGACAACCTCATTTCAAATTTCTCCATTCTGGTGCATTCCACAACTCCTGATGTTCAGGTGCTTTTATAAAGACAATTTCCTCTCCAGCTCTTACTGTCTGTATCTGTAGTCACTAGTCCTTAATAAATACAAGCAGAATTCAGGTGTTGAGGAGGGATCCCAGTACTCAGTGTTGGCCTGTTGATAGTGGGGTTTGAGTATCTATGGACCACCCAGTTCCCTGAGAGCACGCAGTAAACTTCCCTCAAAGCCTGTCTGGGCTCATTTTGGCCTAGGGAATACTTGTATATTGTAGTGGTTTCCTTTGTTTTTGTTTTGATGGTGTTTATTATTTTTCCTGAATTAGGGCTACTGAGATAAATATTTAATTTCTAATGTTTTATTTTGTACATAATCAAGTATATCTGAAGCAGCACCTTAAACCTCAGTGTTACTCTCTCATTACTTTTTTTAATAGAGAAAAGCAGACGTTTTCAATACTTGGCAAAGTCACAGGGCTGAGGAGAGAGCTGGCTGGGAAATTGGAAAAATGCTCAAATCTTTTTTGAAAAAATGCCAATGTCTATAATGCATTTTCAGTGAATGACTCAATTGGTTCTATTAAAGGAAAATATATAATGTTAATTCAGCCTAATATGGCTTATTCAACAGACAGCTTGAACCTCTTCCTATTTTGCTTTCTTACTGCTAATTATTGAATGGGTTGTTTAATTATTGATTTCCAGTAGTAGATACCAGTATAAATCAGGAGTAGTTCCTTTGAATTTGATGATGATTTGTTTACAATTAAGAGAGGTTAGACTCTTCTTGAGGAAGGAGAGAGGTACAACTCAGGAGACAGAATTTGATTTTGTATCTGAAGAGGGTCATTCCTTCATTTGTGTGGACCTGAGCAATTTGCATTTATCCTTTTATATTTGTTCAGCCTCAACCTCTAGATTTGCCTTTAATAAAATATAGGAAAGTGTGGTGCAAATTTATTCTGCTTTTTCTGGAGAGAAAAGAATAATAGCATAGTATTTATTGACTTTACAGTCATAAAGTGGTATTTATTGACTTTGCAGCTCTTTTAAGACTTAAAAAAGAATAAATTCTGTGGTTAAGTTTAGATGCTAAGGTTAGATACCACACAGCCTCGCTGAGAACAGGGAGTGTCTTCTGTTGAAAGAATCAGAACATGACCCACTGTCCATGCAACACTTAAAATGCAACATCCTTGTGTTACTTTGGACAGCAAAAAACACATTGTTTTGAAGTTTTGCTTACAAATCCTTTTTCAGATTGATGACTGCTTCTCTTTTCCTCGCTGCCTCTGATTTAATATGGATGTATTATATGTAAAAGGGAGAAAATGGGTACACAGGTGTGTGTGGAGCAGAGGTGCTGGGAACACTGGGATCTTAGATGTGTGTACATAAAGGAGCGTGATGGGGTCTTAGGTGAATATCTGTGTAATGCAGCCAGGGAGTAAGTGCTACAAAGTGTACATTATCCTTAAGGAAAACAGCCTGCAAAATTCCATGCAGGTGGGAGGGGCATCCAGGTGGGCCATGCACTGAGGTCACCCCGAGACCTGACTCCAGTAGAGATCAACATCTCCTTCACCTCTCCTGGGAGACTCCTGCTCATTTTTCCCCTCTCAGAACTTCTCTGTTCCTTCCCTGTCTCTGTCAGCAAGAGCTGCTGACTGGAGAAGGTCATGGCATCCTCTCCACTGGAGGATTTTAAGGGCACGTTGGATTAGGACCTCTGAGATGATAATTGAGCCTAACTTGGCGCAGCAGGCAGGGACTAGCTGACCTGTCAAAGGCCCTCCCGACCCCATTTTGTCATCACACAAGTATGGAGGAGGACAAAGCCTGAGGAAGAAAAATGTGCTGTAGCAAGTAGCTGCCAGGTCTGGAGGAGTGCAGGGTTGCCTGTGTGGTGTGGAGAGCGGGAGGTGCTGGCAGGAGCCCCTCGGGTGACGGGCAGGGGACGCAGCCAGAGCGGGAGGAGCCAGCCAAGGACTGCAGTAACACATTCCATGATCTCAGTGAGAGAGGAAACAAGGACGTGGGTCATTAGTCAAGGCAGCACGTCAGGTCAAGGGTAGGAGAGGCTTGGTTTTAATTTATTTAAAAAAATAAATAATAAGAAGGCAAAACCAGTGCATTTCATAACATAGGAGAAAGGAGAACATTGAGGGAATACAGGAAGGGACTGCAGAAATGGAGCAGGATCATGGAGGAGATTTGAACATAGGTCAGAGGCTAAAAGTAAATAGTAAAAATTTGCTATTTGAAAGGGAGGAAAGGAAATTATTTCAGGAGATAAAAGGAAAGCCAGAGAGAGGGTAGGAGAAATACTTGACATAAAAAAGTCAGGCTAAGCCATCCATTTCAACAGCTTTCTTTTAGCTACATCTCAACATGTGAGATGCTGTGTGTTGAGACAGGTCAGGAGGGGAAGTAACTTCTGAGTTTTGTGGTGTGGGACAGGTGAGATTTGCATGCATTTGACAGTAAGTAAAGGCATTTGGCTTGAAGAAATGGCAGAGAGACTAAAGGGACTTGCAGAGTCTGCCAGCTGCAGACAAAAGTGATGGGAAGTGAATGTTGGATGAGCCAAGGATTGTGGATAGTCCAGCAGACTTCTGAGTCAAAATGTTGGACAGCACGACCCGAGTGAGGAAGATGAAAGCACAGGCAGAGGGAGGAGGAGGCTGAGAACAGATCAGTCATCCTTGCTGAAAGACTGGGAGTCATGGAAAGGGTGAAGGACGGGGTGAGGTGATAAGGGCTGATGTTGAAATAAACCATGTGATGTGTCTTAGTGTTAAAATGGGCGTTTCTATCATCATAATTTCAGTTAATGCAAGCCCCAAGTGCTTCTGGTTCTCACCATGACCTGGGCACTTCTCAAGCCCTTGATTCCACATCACCAGAGCACTTTGCTATCTCTGAGCTAATTATCTGTACAGCAATATGGGTGGCAAGGAATTTCTATTCTGTAGGTAGTGAACTGAGGCATAAAGCAGAAGAGTATTCTCCTGCAGTCCTGCTACAAGTGGAGGTGGGACTTGAAGCCAAGGTTATCCAGTCCTGTACTGGTAGCTTAAACACTGACTCATCCTCCCTCTGAACTCCTTCCTTGAGCAGGAGCCACCTTCAAATCAAACTTTCCATGGAGAAATAAAGGGTTTTGGCATATTCTAATGGTTTGTTTAGTAATGCAGAAAATAATAAAATCATATGTTACTTTTGACATTTTTATTATTGGGAAAAAATTAAGCCATAACTCTGTATCTGCTGGTTGATGCAGAGGGATATTGGAGAAGAGATGAACAGGGATGCTGGTGAGAGTGGCCTTTCTCTGTCTGATGTGCTGTGGTGTGTTTTCCAGATAAACCGTGGGAGCTGGTGTCCGCTGGAGCCATGTCCCGACCCCTCCATGCTGCAGCGCAAGCGCACGCGGGAGTCTCCAGGTGAGCCAGACCAGCAGCCCTCCTCCTCACCTTCTCTATCCCTCCTTTCCTCCCTGTTTTTGACATCCTGGCCTGGATGGGGAAAGTACATAGATTAAAGAAACTGTGTAATGACTGTGCTGTGAGTCATTGTTAGCACATGGCTGCAGCACTTGCCTAGCAGGGAGCTGTGCAGTGTGTCACCGTCCCAAATAACTCTGCATTTCAAGTGCTTCAGTATTTTGATTTCCCCCTCCCTTCTTTTTTTTCTAAATAAACTTGAAAGATGTTGTGAGGTACACACAGACATGGTTTCTAGCTAAAAGGATAATACCATAAAAGAAAAAAGCCAGAAATTTGAATTCCTAAATCCATATTTAAACCCAAATGAGTGGCTTGAGATTTTTACTTTTCCCCCCCTCTGAAAGTTGCCATGATTGCAGGCTCAGGAAGCAGGAAGGCTGTTCAGAGCCATCGTTCCCACACCCTGCCCACCAGCTGTGCCACGCTCTCGTCCCAGCCTGCATGCTGGCTGGTGCTTTCTGGCTCTTCCACTGGGACAGAAAATCTAGTCTGGGCAAGCTTCAAAGAAGGGTTGGTGTCCAAGATAAGAAAAAAAGCATTTCCTTTCACTGGATTATGCATGTTCGAAACAAATAGAGTAATTTATCAGGGCCCTGAATAGGGACTTTGCTTAGGCTGCTCATGGAGAGGAGGCTTCTTGCCCTGCTGTCCTTATGAGCAGTGGTCTCACCCAAATCTTCTTAATTTATCTGAGACTTGAAAGAAAATGACTGAGTGTCAGTGTGAAATTTAAATTCAGTCTTTCAGACTGTAGGCTAAGAAGGGATAGTGTGGGTTAGTTACCTGAGGGGTTTATCCTAAACTGAAGTTCTAGCTCACTCAAAGTTAAATAAGTGCTTTTTTATTAAAAACAAACAAAATTACTGCCCTTTTTAGAAGAGTTATTAACAGCAACAGCTGTTTCAAGAGTGTTTATACAAGAGAACCTGTGGTAATGCCATGTATCTTCTTTACCAATTGTATCTGTGAATCCTTTGCCTCTTGGTACAGTATTTTTATGCTTCAGGCAACAGTTACTGCAAACCCTGAGTCTGCTAAACTACATGGACTCATTTGACTTGCTAAATATATAATCACGTATTCCTATGGATCACTATCAGTTGCACACCTATTAATTATCTAATGCAATATTACACTATAGGAACATAATATTAACTATGTAATTAGGTAGCTGTATATACAAATTTATATTAATAATTATAGCAATATATGTCTGTAACACATGCATAAGGAGATAGGTTTTTGAGTAAATGTGCTCTCCAGATGGACTGAAGCAGCAGAAGGATCTCAGGTTATGCAGGTTCTGGCCTTTCTAGAAATAATATTGTTATTGCACAGGCGTCCTCCTGCTGCTCTGTGGTGCTGGGCAGCGTAGAAAAGGCAAGAAAAATCTGGCAACACTTAACAGCAATAAAACCACAAGCTGTCAATGTGGCTAACTTAAAAATGCAGTACTTGATAAGGAATTAGGCCTTTTTCATCTGCTGAAATGACTTGCAAGGACAGAGACCTCAGATCTTAGAAGGTAACTCCAGAAATTGGAGCTTCTCATTTTCTGTCCATGCTTTTGAAATAAGATGTGCAGAGGAGTGTAGCAGATACATAGTTATCAGCATGGAATTGAAGGGATCAGCCCTGGCTTGGAAGACACAAGAGTTTGGAAAATGTACAGAAGATATTGCTTGGAAATGTTCTTCCTAGAGCTTTTTTCTCAGTATTTCTTTTGCCTTTATATTACACACAGAAGTGTTGCCAGGGGTGTGAGACACAGAGCCTGGCTTTGTGCAGCGTCTGTGCAATTCAAAACAAATGCAGTGAACTGAGAAAAGGGGAGGGAGAAAATGGAGAAAATATGCACACCTCAAACCAAAAGTAAAGGAGAGGGTAGGAAGAGAGGGCTTGGGAATGAGTTTCTCAGCACAAATGAGCTGAGGTGTGTGGAGGGGTCCCCATCACCCTGCTCCTCATCTTTCTTCCTCTCTGCTTCATCTCCTCTGCTCCTGGCAGGCTCCTCCTGAGGAGGCTTTGCTGCCTCTCGTGCTTTATCCTCAGGGTGAGGTATCCATCCACATCTGAGCTGTCCCCACTGATTTTCCAGTGGAACGTGGCTGGATCCCCTTTGTTTTTCAGTCTGGGCTGTGGACATGCTGTGCTGGCTGCCAGCTGGATGAACAGCACCTGGCCCACGTCCCCACAGCCGCTCCGTCTCTTCTTTCCCTTCATTCCCCCCCTTCTTCTCTCCCTCCCTTCTCCCCCTCAGTGATGGAAAAGCAGTTCAGATTTTCCAGGTTTACCAAAAGGGGAACAGGAGCAGCTGCAGCATCCAAGAAGTGTTTTTCCAATTCTCCACAGCGTGGAAATTCCTCTATGGGGTAATGGGGTTTCCGAGTGGCTTCAACTCCCCCTGCCCTACATGGGGTCAGCCCCACCACTATCAAAGTAATGCTCTTTTCTCCAGAAGTGGAATCACTCCCATCAGTTGGGATGTGGCCAGGGGTGTTCCACAGCTGCTGTCAGGCACAGATTAAGGATGGGGAAGGCAAAGAGGTGATTGTAAGCTACTCAAACCTGTCGTCCTTTCAGTGATGTTTAAGCTTGATGTCACCAAGGATGAAGTTAGTGAGATATAATTTAAGAGTGAACTAATATTTTATTGCCCTGGCTCTTCTCCAGACAAGTGAGCACATTTTGGATCTGTTTAGTTAGAGGAGGTGCACAACGGCACTTTTCTTTAAAAAAAACAAACAAACAAACAAACTAATAATTAGAAAATACTTTGAACTGGGAAATTTGAGTGTTCAATTTTTGCCAAAATTGTCATTTATACTTTTGCCTCAAGGGTGAACAAATAAAATATATACAGGCGTTTCTTTGGAAATACTTGTCTGTCAAAGGTTTTGGAAAGAGGGCATTTGCAGGGGCTGCAGTCTAGTTCTGTCCTCCTGATTAATCCAGTGCAAACAGCTGGAAGCATTTGAGAAAAAAAAGAGCTGCAACATGCTTATATTTCATTGTCAGGAGTTACGAAAGCTGAGTGTTTTTTTAAAAATCACTTGATTTTTGAATCTTGAAAAAGTGAAGCTTGTCATGGAGTTCACACTAGTATTTTTTCAGTAAGGAATGTAAAAGAAGAAATTAAATAATTGTCCAAATATGCACTATAAGCACCTTGGCATTTAGAGAGAATTGATTCTTTGAGAAAGAAAGCAAATATTGACAAGTTATATTTTTATATTTATTGAATATGAATCTAATTTTGCATTTGTTGAAATCAATAGGAATCATCCCACATGCACCATATGGGATACCTCATATGTAGTATATTTATCAGCACCTCAAACTACAAGTATTTACAGCTGTTTCATGCAGAATTTCAGTTTGCACCATGTACTTCAATGATGCACTTAAAAAGGAGTTTTAAACTCTGGAATAAATCATTTGAGAATTCACAGGCAGTTTTGAGAGGTGAACAAATGCATAAAGCTTTATTTGTAAAGCTGTGTGTTTTAAATCCTGGAATTCACGGAGAGAAGGCGAGTGTGATGTGTGGATGCTGCAGAAAGCCTCAGGTTGTGACTCTTTGTGCTTTGCTCCTGCAGAATGTGAGAACTTCTTGGAGGATGGGCTGAGCAGCGTCTGTGCCTCGTCACAGGGTGGTCTTAAAAGAGAGTCTGGGAGTGAGTCTGACCTCTTCCCCTTGCCTGGTGATGGGATGGAAGACCTTGTCTTTGGGAAGGTAAGAAAGCCTGGTTGGGATATGGTTAAAAAAGCCTGTGATGAACCCATACAGCACAACCAGATCATCCTGGTTTCACTGGTGAGTTGGAAACCTGGAAGTTATTATCCTGGAACCAAATAGATGGGAAGGATCTGGTCTCCTCCCGCATGCAGCAGCATGAGGGATGTATTTACTTGCAGCAAAATTCCAAAAGCTGTGCAGCCCCTAATGGTTAAAAAAATGGAAGTAATCTTGTCTGTCCAAAAGTAAATCAGGTACCAGAGGAAGAGTTGAAAAGGTGGATTTTCTTGCAAGATCTTTAGGGATTGCACAGGCAATATGAAATCCATCTTTAACTCATGTAACAAAGAGCTTTTCTCCAGTAAACTGTAACCTCTGTGCTGATACCTTCAGATTTATATACTGTAATTCTCAGAGGAACCAGTGTTTTTCTGTAAATTCAGTGTCATAGGAAGGAAACACTCATTCTTAATACTTCAGGCCAATTCTAGGGAATAGTTTTGTTGCCTAGGTGACACACCTCTAATGCCTGTTTGCGTGCAAGTAGAATGGAAGTGTTTTCAAGTTTGCTTAAAATCAACAACAGAAGTCATTGCTAACCTTAGTCATCCCTGTACCCTTTGTGTTGCTGAGGAGGAGTGGGAGAGACCTGAGAGGCAGAGCTGGCCTCCTGAGCAGAGGATGTGCCTCCCTTTGGCATCAGTGTTTTGCATCTATGTCAGAGCAGCCTGAATTTATCCAGGGGATCATTAGGTTTTTGCTTTTGAAGAATCATCTTGCTGGTAATTTGTACTCTTCTTGGCATAAGCAGATGATGAAAAAGCACCCAGAATGAATAAAGTGATGTAGAATAAAAAAGGGATATGACCCTTCTTTAGAGCAGTCATCACTGTGGTCTCCATGAAATCCCACTCTTTGGTTCAGCTGCAGCTCAGAGGTTTGGGCAGGCACAGCTCCTGCTCTGAAAAAGGTAACTCTCAGAGTAGCTTTCACACTGGCTTTCCGAGAAATGTATTGATTGAAACAGGATTCTGTTTGCTGAAATCAAATCAGATGCTGGTGAATATTTTCCAGCAGGATGGGAAACACCACAGCCCAGGCTGAGTGATCTCATGTGCTATAAATGAACAGTAAAGTCATCCTTCATGCACGTGGTAGGGCACAGAGCTCACCAGCCTCACCCTTTCCCATCCTACTGTCAAAAGGATCTGGGGCCCTGCAGTGTCAGAGTACAAGGCTGTTTGGCAGAGCAGGCTGTCTTCAGTTCCCTTGTGTGGAGTGACACGGATTGCGACAGGCAGCTGCCATTTGAGCCTGATTTAATGCTTGTATGGGAAAGTGTGGGAGAGGAGTGCACTGGGAACACAGCAAATTTTGTATTATATAGAATTTTAGCTTTTCCCTTTTTTTCTGTGGAAAGTTTCCTTCTTCAAATATCAGAAAGAAAGATTAAAATGTAACCGGAGTAGGTAGTGCAGTGTAGCAGGGATGCCGTAGTAAAGGGAGGAGGTGGTGGGGAAAGCAGATCTTCAATTGCCAGTGGAAAGAGGGCAGAGGCAGGAATTCTTTTCTTTGTAGAAAGGGAATTTCTTAATTTAGTAGCCATTGCATTGTTGCAGTGGGTTGCAGACTTTGTCTTCAAATGGCTTCAAAAGCTTCCCAAGTTGAATTTAGGAAGTTATTCAAAACTAATCTCAACCTTAGTTGCTTTGTCTTTGTTTTCCTGACCAATTTGATTCCTTGTTTCCTTTCTCAGGATTTATCTGAGTATTTTTTCTACAGTTAAAGTAATTTCTATAGGACAAGAAAAGCTAATTTAGTATTGTAAGCTTGTTCCTCAATTAAATCTTTTTTGGTTTTACAGTTCTGAATCCAGGTGGCAGAAATGCAAATTACAGATATTTTTAATGACCACCAAAATAAATGGTAGCTGTAATCTTTTGTCTGAAAAATAGTGTAAGATGCTTGTGTTGGCTGTAGTCGATTATTTATAAACCTATGAAATAATACAGTTTCTGTATCAAATTGGGAAGAGACAGAATATGTTTATGAACAAAAAGAGGATCTCAAACCTTTCATTGTCATGGTGATTATTGTTATTACTAGTTATGTTCTTGTTTCCCCTTTCTGTGGAGCAAGAGTTGAACTTTTGTCTACTAGAGTTGCTTTGTTTGTTTGTTTGATTTTTTTTAATTGTAGAAATAACTCCTTCTTTGCTAATTGCTTAATGCATTAAAATAAATGTAGGGAGAACAAGTTGCTGTCTGTGCAAGGTATTTGGGCTGCTTCCACTTGAAATGCATAGACTGAAAGCCCTGGTTCTGTCCCAGGACCATGAAGAATTTGGGTCCGTGGGGGATCACAAAATCTGCAGGTGCCTTACCCTGTCCCTGGTGTTTGGTGTATGCTCCTCTCCCATCTCCTTCCCTTCTCCTGTGCTTGTTTCATTTCTTTTTCTCTCTAAGACATGTGCTGAGCTGTTGAACATGAGCTGGTGGGTTCAGGGAGCTTTAACACTAAAACCTGCCCTTTTTTTAGACTATACAGGCTATCACTGAGATTCAGAAGTTGCTTCCAAGTCTATGGCTTCAGCAAAATGTTTATTTTTTTTTTTTTGCGTCAGCACTTCATTCCCTTGTCCTCGTCATCCTGCTTTTCCCTTTCTGTCCCAGACAGCCATCTGGGCAGGCTTTGCAGCATCCTCCTTCTGGAATGATTAATGCTGCATAAGGTCATTTCTCACAATCATCTGGCAACATCCTGAGGTGGAGCCCATACGCTTTGCTCATCTTAACTTTCAACCAGCCACCGAAGTCCAGCTTCACTGGGAAGCTTTTTAATGTGCCTCTTGGGAAATGATTCAGATGAAGGGAGCCCACAGATCATTGTCAGAGGAAGGGGTTGCAACTCAGAGTCTTGAATATTGTTTAATTTCTGCCTTTGTTTTGGTTTGCTCAAAGAAAATACACAAATACATAAATGTTTTGCATTTATTTTTTCAGAGTTGTTGTATCTCTTAGAAAAAGAAGCAAACAAACAAAAAAAAATTAAACCAAAAGCTGTGCAAAAAGAAACCAAACCAAAACAAACAAATCCAAAGGAATAAAAATTTTAAGGGAAAGGCTTTCACCTCCACTCAAAATCATAAAAGTTATGATAAATAATTAATAGAAGGCCACTTCTATTGAGTTTAACTTTAGGTAACCTGGAACCATAGGCAAACCCAAATAAAAAAATTACTCTGCTGGATTATATATCAAGCCAACTAAACGTGTTGACTCCTTTAGTGGAATGGTATTCCGAATAAACTTCAGGATTCCAAGGTTTAATTTTTTTCTTCCTCTTTTTTTTAAATACTCTAACACCTTTAATGTCTTTGGAGGTCAGGGGACAGGGAAAGTTTGTGTCTCAGCACTTTGCATGTTGTCATCATGGAAATGATTGAAAGAACATTTGAATTCCCCTTATCAAGACCTCCTACAGTGGAGGGATTTAGTTGAAGAAGTTATCTTTTATCCCCACCATCCCAGTGATTTCTGTTATTTATGGAGAAGTACATGTGTCCTTTCTCAGAATACTCACTTTTACACCTTATCTTATTTTTTCTTAGAAGCTTCTCAGCAAATACTAAGGGCAAAGAAAATGCCTATTAGCAAACTTCTGTAAAGGCTCTTCTTGGCCACAGTTATGTCCTAAATTCATTGAGGTGCAATCCAGCATGCATAACTTGAAGAAAATTAGTATTTATATAAAGTTTCCTTTTTCCTGTAAGATTAGAACACATTATGTTCTGCAAACATTGTATTTTCTTACTCAAATAGGATTAAAGAGC
The DNA here is from genome assembly GCA_013397555.1 of Urocynchramus pylzowi. Taxonomy (NCBI): domain Eukaryota; kingdom Metazoa; phylum Chordata; class Aves; order Passeriformes; family Fringillidae; genus Urocynchramus; species Urocynchramus pylzowi. Next base: position 1,165,929 of record VZRH01003307.1, on the reverse strand, counting down.
AATGCATATTTACTGGCCAGATAGCTACTTTTTTGCAGTGGTAACTACAATATAGATGTTTTAGATGTGTCAGCCACACTTGGAATTTTTCAGACAGAGTAGTCTTTCATATTAACTGTTTTCCTTTGTTTTAAAAAAAAAAAAATCATTGAAATGACGGCAGAATATTTTTAGAAGAATAAGCATGGGCTACAAGTTCAAGGGAATTGTTCATTGTGTTCTGTTGTCAGTCGAATGCTCAAGGTAAAAGTTAAAATGGATCAAATGTATTTCCCTTTTTTCAAACATCTCCTTGAACTGCATTTTGTGATAAAAGCCCTAAATTTTCCTTGTTAGAGAAGTGGGGGTTTTTTTGTGTATTTCAAACTGCAGCAGTATTCTCATCTGGGAAATAAAAATTCTTCTTTTACTCTGATTCCTCCCTTTAAAACACCTCCATTTAATTTGGTGTTTGCACTATTGTTTCTAGACTTGCATCCAGATTGAAAGTTTCTGACCTGTCCCATGCTTCACACAGCTGGTGGGGTGAAGTCAGGCCTTTGCTCTGCTGCCCCAATCCCAGAATCACAGAATGGTTTGGGTTGGAAGGGACCTTAAAGCTCATCTTGTTCCAACCCCCTGCCATAGGCAGGGACACCTTCCACCAGACCAGGTTGCTCCAAAGCCCCATCCAGTCTGATTTAATGTCTGACAGTATTTTCTGTCTTTAAAAAGTGGCAGACTGTTTCCTCCACTGTAGGCGTGTTATCCACATAATGACTACTTGATTTGTCTGTATTTAAGCAATTCAGTAAGCTCTCATCATGACTCACACGAATATCAGATTATCTTGAATACTGCTGAACATCATCAAAAACTTCTCCAGGCTTCCATTTCAGCTCTCTTTTCTTTAAACCTCAACTTCCTATTCAAATGTATCAAATCCAGTAGTTCACTCGTTTACAGAGCAGTTTTCTGAAATTCACTATTAATATTTGACATACCTTAACATGAAGTGAATGTTTTTGGAGGGATGTGTTTTTAGTGTGGTTATAATGTTTTGTGTTTGAAAGGTTCTTGTATTTTGGTATTGTGCTGAGGATGCTGTCTTTTTTTTTTTTTTTTCCTCTGTTTCACTTTGATGGGTGTGAGAGGGGAAGCAGTGTGACAGCATTGAGTTAAACCATCTCAGAAACATTATTATTATTATGTACATTATTGTGTACCTGTTAAACTGAACTAAGAATAAAAAATAGCTACGCTTTAAACAGGGCTTCTCTCTGAATAATGAAATATTTGATTAGAAGATCTTTTGAATATCTCAGTTTCTTTTTGTTCAGTCAAATAAAAAGCTTATAGCTTATAGTGTGTGCCCCTCAAATAAAGACAGAAAAACAAAAGTCTCTGGACTGTTTAACATCACTCCTGCTCATCCTTCCCTCCATGTGATCTGATACCCATCTTTCCCTTCCAAAATCAGGATTTTGTACCCAGTTGTCTTCTGCCAAGTGCTTGCTGACAGCCTGCAGCCCCTGGAGCACTCAGCTCCTGCCCAGCCCCCTGAGCCCAAGGTGTGAGGACAATTAACCACCAGGGCTTTGCTGACTGCTCTGTGGTGTATGGCCTGACAGAGCACTCTGCCTGTTATTATTTTAAATGATACAGGGCTCTGCAGGAGGGTAAATTGAAACTTCCCCTGTCAGTCCCTCAGGGCAAACACCATTTCAGACTGGAGGTAATCTCAGAGAGGTTCTGGTGTTTTTTATGGTGGCCACAGGGAACGAGGGCTCTTCTGAGGCTGTATGGTCAGCATGTGGCTTCTGGCCAGAGAGAACCAGTTTGGCTTCTACATTCTGCCTTTGGAGCAAACTAAACCCAAAAATTACAGTATGACTCAAAATCTCTGATACAGGGTGGCTGTTCCTGTAGAACAATATTTTTCAATGACAGTTGGATTTAAAAAATGCTGCAAACCCTGGTATTAACTTTCTGCTTAATGGAAAGTAGTTTGGGACAGGGAATTAAGCTTATATTTTTTTCTGTGTTTTCTGCTGCTAAGTAATTCTCCTTTTTGTGTTGCATGGTGCAGTGGAACAGTGAGTTCTACAAGCCCATCCCAGTCCCACAGGAGAGGCTGGAGTTTGTCATCAGGAGTTGTGATAACCCCCTTCCCCATTACTTGCTCTCAATAAACTTTTGGCAGTTTTATAGCACCTTGATTGATAACAGGTTTAGCCAGAAATGGTGAGAGGAACAGCATTTGCTGTGCAGGATGAAATACAGAATTGGGGAGAGGAAGGCAGGCAGAGGATCTGAGCTGGGTAATGGCGGCCAGGGACTTGTGGGGTGGAGGAGATCACCCTGCAGAGCATTTCAACCTCTTTTGAAACCAGAGCAGAAAAGTTCTATGATGGTTAATTTGCCTTATGCCACCGACTAAGAAATCTCTCAGCTCGTGTGAAATACAAAATATTTGCATTTATTTAAAATGTTAAATATATTCACTTCATTGGAAGTGTTCAGGGTCAGGCTGGATGGGTCTTTGAACAGCCTGACCTAGTGAGCAATGTCCTTGCCCACAGCAGGGGTGTTGGACCAGCTGATCTTTAGAGATCCCTTCCAACCCAAACCAGTCCATGATTCTACTTTAACTTCCTTTTAATTTTTCTTACCCCAGCAGCCTGAAGAGGAGCAGTCTGCGTGCGATGTCACCAGCTCCAGCTCGTCCGCAGACGACACCATGTCCCTGGAGAGGAACTCATCCCTGGGCAGCGACACGTCCCTCCCCTTCCCACCCGTGGGGAGCTTCACCCAGCCCAAGGACAGGCACAGCCTGGATGGCAGCTGCACCAACATGGTGTCCTCAGAGGGGGGAGAGAAGGAAGAGGAGCTGGACAGCATCACGGACGTGCCCACTCCTTCCTCCGTCCTGCGCAGCTCCATGCGGCCGCTGTCCCCTTTCCGCCGGCACAGCTGGGGGCCAGGCAAGAATGCCACCAACGAGGCAGAAATCAATCAGAGGAGGTGAGTGAGGAGCTGCTTTGATTTACTCTGCACCCACTCATGCATATTTATCTGAGCTTTAAACCTGGTGTGATAAAACTGAAGAGTTTATCACGTCACTTTTGATTATTTCTTTTTCATTTTGAAGAGGTTAAGACAATCTCCTAATGTATGTTTGTTTGGTTTTTCTTAAATTAACTTTCAGGATTAAAGTACTTAATACCTTCAGTATGCTTGAGCTTTCCAGAGTAAATGGAATTACCTCGGGATAGGTCTTCCATTAGAACTGTCACCACCCCTTTCTGTACAAAGGAATTATTGGAGTGTTAAATCTCACTGACCACAGAATAAACACGACCATTATTGCTCTGATTGTATTAAGGGATAACATAGGCACCAGGGTTTGAAAAAATTCTGTGGAAGCTCTTCATAATGGTGAGATGTGTCCTCCCTGTTTCACAGAATTGGTTCCCCCTCAGTCTCTCATGCACAGTAAGTTCTACCTAATTCATCACAGATGTCCCTGGTGTTGTTTCAAAAGAGAAGTTTTCCCATCTGTTCTTGCAGAAGGTACAAGGGGCAGAGGTGTACGAGCCATGTGAGTGTGTCCATGCTGGTGCCAAGTGACTGTGGGAAGAAAAGGTGCTCAGTCCCCCATTTCAGTGGGTAAAAAGATGAAATAAAGGAAGATACACACCAAAAAGTAGTAATTGCTGTGAGGTTCCCTGCCATGCCCAGCACTGTTCAGCATTTGGGCTGCAGGATGCTTGGGGCCAACCCCTGTGTATTCTGAGCCCTGTAGAGGTTTGGCCAGTGTTTTTAATGTGCTTTAATGCTCTCAGAGCAGGAATGGCCAGTTGCTCTAGCAGGGTCAGGGTGCCATATCCTCCCTAGAGCTCACAGAGGCTGCAGGCCTAGGTGTGCAGGGCAGTGCCACTCTCTGGCTGTTGTGTTGTCATGGCAAACATTCTCCTGTTAACAGAAACAGAGCCACTGCATGTGGGGCTGGATGGCATTAAATTGAAACTGGCCACTTACAATGGGTTCCTGAAAATTCTGACCCCTTTGGATAATCCAGGGGGAGGCAGCAACCTCCCATCAGGAATGTATGCATCCTTTACACACAGCAGCTGTGGGTATCACTAAAGGAATATCATCTTCAGGTTTTAAAGTCACTGTTGAAAACCATTCAGGATTTTCTAAGTAACATACAGTGTTGACATTTTTATTGTTGTTGTTGTTGTTGTTGTTGTTGTTGTTTGACAGTCACTTTTTTTGGGCTTCATTCCTGATCTCCAGGTAGTATTTAAATAAGTTAAATAATCCCCATCAATTTTTAAAAGTGACAAAAGAGTCAGCATACCTGCAGGTTTATGACAGAATGAGTCCATAAGCCCATAAATTCATTTGGGGAGATTTATTTTTAAGTGTAGGGCCTGATGCATAAGGATTTCTGAGGGTAATAAACTGCATAACTGAGGGCAATCACTGCTAACACTGAACAGATGGGGTTAAATTCTCCTGCATCACACTTTGGAGGCTGTTTCTGATATGGGAAAATACATTCATTGTAAGTGTAACAAAATCTGAGTTAAAGGAACAGTAATTCTTCTCATATGTTCTCACATACAGCTGCAACTGCATAAGGATAGCTGTCATGTAGGGTAGTTGGAAAAGCTGGGTGGGTCTGTGGTGCTGATTAGATTCATGTTTGTTTTTATGCTTCTTTTAGAAAGGAATTTAGATTGTTTGCCGTGTTGTTTTGTTCTTTTCTTTGTTTTTTTCACTGTGGCTGTTGTGATGTTGAGACTCTCTCGTTGCTTAGTGAGAAACAACAAATACTGAGGAAGTGAAGTGCTAACAAGTGACTCTCACTGAAATCAGTTAAATTTGGAGTGTTTGCTTATTCATTTATTTCACATGCAGTAGATGCTTTTCCATTAGAAGCGGAAAAGTCCTTATTACAACTTGACTTTTGCAAACCTTCGAAGTGGAGTAACACTGAGCCCAAGCCTTGGCTGAGGTTTGTCCTGCTGATGGGCAGGATCTGTGCTGCTCCCACCACCCTTTGTGCTCCCTCCCCTCCTCTGGGCACCCATGGCACTTTTCTGCTCTGTAGGTGAGCAGCCCTCACTAAATGAGGAGAAAAATAGCCAAATAAAGTGTAATTGCCACCAAAACTAGCTCAAGGATCAGAACTGGGCTGTGCAGCCAGGAAGAGGAATGGGGTGACAAAGTGCACCATCAGCTGAGCTCTGAGAGATGCTTCCTGCCCCAGCCGATGTCCACACCAAAAATAGTCCAGACCTTGATGACAAAGGTAGCTAAATCAAGCTTAGATAGAGGACCCAAAAAGCCTACAGAAAAAAACCCCAGCCTTTTGTAAAATTTGGTCTTTTCCACTGTTATGTGTTTTCTGTTTGTAAGAGGGATGAGTATAAAAGTTTGTTCACAGAAAAGATCAGGAATTAAAAATAATAGTCTTAAATGAAAATGTGAAAAGATGCTCAGTTCCCCTTCACTTCCCATCTTTCCTCAAATGCACTTCACAGATAATCCCCGTGTCTGCATTTTGCTATTAAAAATACAAAGAAAACCAACAAGGCTGCACAAAAGGATGTTCATCCTTCAGTTAATTCCTGACATTCATAGCAGATTTGAAATGCCTGTCTTTCAACAATGCTGCAGTGTGTGTTAAACGTCCAGGCTGGGGAAAGAAACACCCTCACGTTTCACTGATGGATTAAGCACTGCAGAACTGGAGCTGGTGTTAATCACTATTGCTAACAGCTTCTGTCAAAGTGTTTGGCCTTATCTAAACTTTAAACTGACCTGGATTTGGCAGCAGCAAAGTTGCAACATGGTCAATACCTATGCAGCTTTCTTTCTGTACAAAATAAAACCAACCAAACCCCAGATTTATTTGTAGAAGAGAGGAGGAACACAGAGACTCATTACTTCCTTTCATATTCCATTTTGTGTTTTCCCTGTATGTCCATTCCCTCTGTCTGTGTATTGGGGATATTAATCCTTTAGCTGCCATTTGTTATTTTTTTTTTCATTCTGACCATTCTCCATGATTCATTTTCAGTTCAATGCGAATTCTGGGGGATGGTATAAAGAAGCCTCCCATTCATAGGAGAAGGTACAAAGCCAACTAATGTGACTAACTGTTTTGTGTTTGAATGTCTACTAACTCCATCCTCTCATGTTAGTAAACCTGTAGTACTCTGGAAGTGTTGGCATTGGAGCTGTGCATCCCACCTGGCTGCTTTTTCTCTCCAGTCTGAGCCAGGGCAGGTTTTGTGCCCCACAGAGCACATGCTCGAGCTGTTTTCTCCAGGACATTATGTTAATAACAAAGAGAAATCTCAAATATTATTTTGTTGGCCTTTGCCACGTGTAAGATTTGGAGTTGGTTAAAACAGTGGTTTACCTGGGAGCATGTGTGTGATTTGGATTTAAAGCACATCAGAGACTCCTGGCAAGACTTGCAGGAGGGGCAGCTGGGGGAGGGGATGGGTCAGACACAATCTCAGAAGAGAGCACTCTGCAGATCTGCCACTGGTTGAATTAAATGGCTTTAATTTTGCTCTTTTGATGGTTTTTATAACTATCTTCCTAAAAAATAGAAAATAAGGTGTGTTTTTCTCTTTACTTCCATGTGTTTTTCCTCTCTATAACAAACTTTCAGTTTCTCATCCATCCCACAGATATGCAGTTCCACTTACATAACCTTTGTATTGACTATTTGTGTATAAAAGAGGATACTTAATTTTTGACACAGCAGGTGTGGACTGTCCACACTTAGACATTTTAGGCTAAAGAAAAAAGAGAAGTTGAACTTCTGCCCTTCAGTGGTTCCAACTTGCCTCACCTCCCATAGCCTGCTACCTCTCCTCCTGTGCCAGGTTAACTTGGGATTTAACTTCACTTGAAATATGTTGTGTGTGTAAACAAACTGCCACATTCCCATATGTGAAAAGAATGTTACCATTTTGTCATAACCAGATGTTATGACAAAAAAAATCACTGTGCCTCACCATGCATCAGCATCAATGACCGTAGCAGCCCTGTACAGTTCAAAAGAACACTCTTAATTTTTTTTTTTTTAAAGGCACAAGAAAGAATATGTTTTTTTACTTCTAAGAAGCCACTTCATTTGCACCACTGCAGGAAGCAGCACAATGCTTGTCTTCTCAGCTCATGCAAATGAACTTATTTTTATCAGTATTCTCTTAAGGCTCCTCTGTAGGAACTATGTTATTATTCAGAGTCAAAATATCCTGAAACACTGAGCTTACATGTAGAATAAGAAAAATGTCTAGAATACCTGGTCATGTCTGAAATGTGGGATAATCCCTTCATAAACACTTTCTCACTTCTTCTGATCTCTAAACCATTTTGGAATCATCCTCTCTAACCCCACTTGCGGAGTAGGAGCCTGAAACTGATTCCAGCTGTTTATGCTCTCCCACAAGGCTGATGTAGATAAAAGCTCCTCCTTGTCCCCAAGTTGTCTTCTGTAAAGGAGTTCTGCATGCTCTGCATTGATATTTTTAGGATTTTATGGTTTTGCCAACAGGCTGTGGGTGGCTCCCTCGCAGGACTGTGATTCTGCAAGAGTTCTTTCCACAGCCTTTGCCAACAGATCTCCTTCCTTCTTTGAGATCTCAACACTTCCAGGCTTCCTCCTACATATGTAGGGCTCATCTTTTTCCCTCCCTCTACTTTTCCACTTCCCTCCCCTGCAGTTATAACATTTGGGATCATCTCCATAACATGGCAGTGGTCAGGAGTAGAGGCATCTTTTAAAGTCCAGTGTAAACATTACAAGATTAATGAGGAGAATTTTCTTTCCTTTGATTGAAAAGGGACCACACAAAAATGAGTGGCTTTGAAAAGCAAGGTGACATAAGGATATCTCAAAGGGTCCACCAAGCTCAGTGCCCTTGTGGCCACAAGCAGATGGCCTGGGTTGCTTTCTCAGTTGCCCCTGAGCAGGTCTGAGTGACCCACTGGAACCCAGGCCTGAGAGTACAGGCTGTGTGTGATGGAGATGGATTTCCTGTGGCCTGGACTTGGTTCCTCTATGATTTCACACAAGTATTTTAGTCTCTGCCTTCCCCCACAAATACTTAAACATCTGCCATTGTGGTTGAAGTGGGTGAGTATGATGAAGTACTTGGAAATATTGGCATGTTTTGGGAAGGAATATTTTCATGAAGAAAGTTAATAGTAATGTGCTGAGAGCTCCTGGTGAAGCACACCTTTTGGGTGCAAAGCTTCGGGTCTATCCTCACCCAGTTAACATCTTTTATAAAAAAGGCAGCAATTATCTGAACTCCACCATTGAACACCCATCCAGAATGTTGTTGTCAAACCCTTCCAGAATGTTTCCAGTGTTGCAGTGTGTGTGGAAACAATGTGAGATGGCATGACATGATGCATTCAGTGGGTTTAAATCTTTGTCTGTGCCCTCAGAGGCTTCTGGCACTCACAGTTCCTTGTCCAGGAAGGCTTAAATTTGTTCTGCCCTTTTGATAGGCTCCTGTGTTGGAGCAAAGCATGCTCTGGCCATGTCCCCTCCTTGCATGGATCTCAGACCAGGACCTGGGAGCAGGACTTGTGCTTATGCAAAATTCCCTTCAGACAATGTATGCTTCCTGAACAGCTTTTTCAGGATTTAGAGATCATATAAATGTCATAGCTGACAAGAAGATGGATTTCTCTGTTTCTGCAAAACCTGCAATTGGGCCATGAACTAACAGAGAAAAAATAATAAAAGCAGTCTAAAATAACAACCAAAATATTTGCATTCTGTATTTGCATTTCTTATGTCTTTCATGATGCAACGTTGGGACTCTTTCGGGGAACAGGACCTGAAAGGTTTTTTAGTTAGAAGCACTCTTGATTTAATCCCAAGTCAATAGTAAGATTAGCCTGGTTTTTTGTTCCAGCCTCTTTCACTGACTGGCTGTGCAGCATTTAAGAATGTGTCTTTCTCCTTATTTTTCCAAGTGTAGCCTAAGGTTATTAATATTTCTATGGAGGGGGCTTACACTATGAAATATCTGTAAGGGATTCTTTTTCTGATTTGAGAATGAGAGTTCCCAGGAAAATACTAATAATTACTAACACAATGGCTGTGTATGATTACTTACAAATTGGCATTGGTATGTTTTAGCCTTGTTTTTCCCCAAAACCTCTCTCCCCACAAGGAGTACTTTTTCCAGTACATTGTATAGTCACTGATGGGGTCGGTCTGGGGGAAGTGTGAGCTGTCCTGCTCCCTGTCCAGTGGTAACCTCGGGCATTTGGGGCACTGTGGTGTGCAACCACGACGTGTGCTACTGCATTATTTCTGAGTTTGTTGATTTTTTTTTTTAATATATGTGAGAGTGAGAGTCTTTTAACGTTCCCCATGTTCCATAACAATCCGATAATCACTGCCCTTTTCCTTTCTTTGCCTCTTTTGCTGTTCCTAGTTTGAGCTGGTGTCCCTCAGGCGTACAGTACATTGCCATGGGTCCTGACTTTACTTGTAGAAGGTATGGTATGAATAAATGTGCAGCAGCACAGGAGCTCTGCAAACACCCTGTCATCAGCTTCTCGTGCATTGCCTCCTCCACTGCTGCTCTGGCTGAAGCGTGCACATGTTTGTTTGCTTGGTCTGCTTTTCCAGCAATTACTCTTGGGAGTGGATCCTCAGAATGGGGCTGCAGGTGGAGGTGGTGGCTGCTTTCCACTGGCCTCTGGCATTAAGGGAGCTGCACTGTTGGGTTGAGCTGCTCTGTTCCGTGATGACTTCGAGCTGTGTTTTTTTCCACAGCAGTGATCAGAATGATAATTGTGACAGCCAAAGAATCAAACCAAGATTAAATATGATTGAGCACTTCTCTGTATCAGATCAGTCTCATAAAGGATTTCAGTTCACTCATACTTGCTCTCTGTAAATTGAAAGACCTAGGCTTTTCTTCAAGGAGACTAATCATGTAAAACCTTCTGTGAAAAAAACAATCTGATCACCACAGATGAAAATTTCTCAGGCTCCTAAAGTTTGCATCTTCTGTAGAAAGTCCCAGCGCTATGATTGATATGATTGTTTGCAGGTCACATCTTTACCCAATATTATTTGGAAACCAGTCCCCCAGATTTTATGGCTTTATAGCTTTACTGGCAGTTTTTGCTGGTTGTGGGTAGAGCTAATAAAACTCTTTTGCTGAAGAGTAGATATTGAGAAGGAAACCTGCCCTTCCTGGTACAATTCAATTATGTTTGGTGTGTATACATTAATCAGCAAATTACAGACCAGTATCACTGATAACTATTTTATGGGCTAATATTTGCAGGCTTTAGCTAGTTTTGTCACAAGTACATGATTTTTTTTTTGTCTACTGTGTAGCATGGTTGTTGTCACCTTGGAATGTAAAAAAGATATATTCTTCTGTCTTAAATAATCAGTAGAAATGGGACTGATTTCTACCTACATGTGTTTTAGAATAAACTTTCAAATGCCTGCTGTTGATACACATTGATGAGTCACAATCTTCCTAAAGCAGATTAAATTATAAATGCTTCAACCAGGGATTTTTTCTCATTAATTACAATGAAAAAATGGGTTTTTTAAAATTACTAAATCTTCTTATTCATGGTTTATTGCAGTTTTTGCTTTCAAGGTACATATTTATGAGCCTTTTAATGCTTCTAAGGGACTGCAGAACATTAATCACTGCTATGCAAGTCTGCCTGAATTTAAAGCTCCTTTGGTTGTTTAAATCATCTGCACAGCCTGTAGTATGTTTTCTTTTTTTTGTGTTTACATGTCAGCTTGTTCACCACAGACATCATGGTTAGCCTCAGGTTGGGATATAAATGCAGGGTAAGGCTGGGACTTAGTGAGCATCAAATCAAACATTAGCCATGGATCTGTGCTCGTGTCCTGAGAGGGGAATCTGCAAAGCTTCACCCAGTGAACACACACTGGCATTTCAGTGGGTTTGTTGATGCTTGGGCATGAGGAACAAGAGGGTCAGAAGCAGAATATTAGGGCAAGATTTATCAGATTAAATAGTCCCATGTGCGAGAAGGTGTGTTTTGAATATGTGAGAGGAGTGTTTTTCTGTAGAGGTCACTTGTCTATCAGCACCTGTCTCTACCAAGTTTGGCCAGATGTTTTATTTCTAACAGTTTTGCAAGCAAAAGTTTAGTATTTTATTTAGTTTTGAGTTACTGTCCAGCTCTGCTGGGCAAGACCTAGCTCCCTCACTAGATGATAAAATAAAATTGATTGGGTGATGGAAACAACATTTATTGAATTTTAAAACAAAACCACAGCATGGGTAAAAAAGAAACTAGCTTTGGCAGAATAAATGACATTGTCAGTGTCAAAACTGTGCAGTGTCAAGATCTAAAATAGATTCAGAGGATGTGGCTGCAGAGATGAGTGTTAACAGCAGCTGATGTGGCTGCTGGGAGGGGTATTGGTCCAGGACAGACAGCACCATGCTATGCAAGGTAGTTTGATTTGGGTGGCTTTATTCCAAGGGAGAGCCTAATAAAAAGCTAGCAAAGAGAATATGTGGAAATGCCAAAATCTTTAGAAGGGATGTTTCTGGATTTTCCTGTGTATCACTCAAAAAGAGTAAAAAAAAAACAGTAGGAAAGGCAATTGACCAGGAGTTTCAATGGTTGTTCAAGCAACAGACAAATCTTTATGTCTCATTAGAAGCACAAAGATGGTGCTATTTGCTCTGAAGAAAAAAGAACATGCTGAGGAGTAACACCTGCCTTTGCCTGCACACTTCAGTGCCTGCTCTGTGTTTTACGTTTGCAGGTGCTCTGTGCTGAAAGACATTGATCCCTGAGAGTCTGGCAGCGCCTGACCTCTGTGCTTTCTCTTTAGTTACAGCCTAGAAGGCCTTGCTGGAGACTCTGGTGAGAACAAGAAGCCCTCTACAAACCTGGAGGCTTCTTCTCTGAGCTCCAAAGACCTCAGGAGGAGTCCACTTGCCAGCAATCAGTCCCTGGTCCTGCTCAATGAGGAGCTTGAGCAAGGAGAAATCAGAGACTACAGCCACCAGGTAAAGCTGTCCAACTACTGTTGGGTGTCTGGAAAACGCTGCATCAACATTTTGGAAGTCATTTTCCCAAATGACAGTCTGACAAAGACTTCCACCTTATATGTACATATACATAATATTAAAAATCTTCTGTCTTTGACATGGAGAAATCTCCAGCTATTTTAAATTTTCTGCTTCGTTCTTTGGAGCAGCACAACACTTGTGTCTTCTCTTGCTCAGAGGAATGGCATTTTTGGGGAACAAACTGCTAAGCATCAGATTTTTTTTTCTCATGTTGAACTACACTCTCATTCTACTGAGGAGTTGGAATTACAACAGCAATTTCCATGGCCATCAGAGAGTTTTAACAATATCTGTTTTGTAATGCTTTGCAAGAAAATCAAGCACACATAGTCTATCTATTGCATAATTAGTTGTCTGACACTTAAAAGCTGAATCAGAATGTTGCATTTAACCTGTGCACTGTTTCACTGTTTCAAAGTGAGAGTTGCAGTAAACATGAGCCCTGAACTGGGATCTGAAGCTGGCATGGTTCTGACATTCTTGACATACTCCGTGTGGTTCTGTTCTGTTCTGCAGGTGCATCAGACATCGCAGCCACAAGGATTTAACTTCTGTTCTTCTGCTGTTTCATCTCCACTGACCAAATCCATGTCTCTAATGTCAATTACCAAACCAGTGCTCGACAGTGAGTAATCCAGTTTTCCCTTATCCACTCTGTCATCTGTATAATTGAGTATATCTTGCTTCCTTCCCAAGGCAAAATGTGCTACTGCCCGCTCATGCTTCCTTTATTACATGAAGTATGTGTTTCACTGCTGCATGGAATTGTGGGTGGACAGGCAGAACTCATTCAGTTTAATTTTGTTCTTCCCAGCCTATTCCTGCTATTTTCTTTCTGTTAGGTTTCCTTTGTGTGGGATGCTTTTTTCTTTCTAAATTAGACTACTGGTATGAAAACTATGATTTATTGAGCTTGTTAATTGGAAAAAAAAAAAAAAGGATCTAATTTTGCATCCTTTCACCTTTCAGAGTTTCTTCCTTTGATGTCAGGTAAATTTCACTTGAACTTACATCCCTGCTTCTAGATTTTTTTAAAGCTGAAACGTGGGAACTTGAGAATCCATGTCTTGATCTCCTTGGGGGAGTTTGTTGCTATTCATTTTGAGTTAAATATTTTGGAGCAGTTGGGTGTAATTTACTGAATTTCATTCCTGAAGAAAATAATAAAAGATGATTCTATAAAATTTTCCAGTTTAGCTTAATTGAAGCGATAACAAGCACTTAATTTTGCAACTTGGCTGAATTGATTCTTTCATCTGAAAAAGTCATTCAGAAGGCTGCAGCTGGATGTGCTTTGGATGTATTACACATGTTTTCATTTTATTAATTGACAGCCAGAAGCCCTATTGACATTTTAGCTCTTGTCAATTAGTGATGGTGTCTGATCTTTCCTCTTTATTAACGTGATTCTCCTTTGCAAAGCACAACAGGGTGCTGTAAGAAAAGTGTTTTATTCGTGGAGGAGGCTTGCTGGTGGAAGCTCACAGGGATTGTGCTTTGTTAGGAGATGGCTTTAAATTCTTCACCATGACAATTCCATGATGAATAAGGACATGGCCTAAGGGATATGTCCCCCAGCAGCAGTAACCAAAATGGGGCAGCTCTGTCCTGTGAAGAGACCAGATGCTGCCCTGTGTGGTGGCACTGCCTCTTCCCTCCTTGGGCTGAAGGTCTTCATTGTTGTTTCTTGAGGCAACCAATTTCTTGGCATTGCACCCAGGCTCTGACCAAACACCAAAAAACTTGGCTGGCTCCCCAAAAATGAGCTATTGGTGGCTGAGGGAGCCTGGATGGCCAAGGCTGTTAAAATGTCCTGTGGCCAGTTAAAAAGGCCCTGGAGGCTTGATTATCCCATCTCCTTCTAGAGCCAGCCTGGCCACCCTGGTCCCTGGAGGGAGAAGGAAAAGAGAAGAAGTAGTAACCTCTCCAGAGGGGCTGTGGGCAAAGTAGCAGGGTTAGTCTTCTGCTTTGAAGCAGATGTCTGTGAGTTTGGGACACTAAATGAAAACATAACTAACATTCCTCTGAGCTTTATTTTCTCACTCATTAATTTGTGACATTTTTATAGGAGGGGGGTTTTTGAAAATCAGCGCATTTGAGGGGTTGATGTGAGCATCCAAAAGGAATAATCACTTGGAAAATTTAGCTCATGGATTTTTTTTTCCCAATCCTGACACCTTCCTGACTACAGAAACTTCAGTAAATCTTCCAGAGAAGCTGTGGCTGCCCCATCCCTGGAAGTGTTCAAGGCCAGGTTGGGTGAGGCTTGGGGTAACCTGCTCTACTGGAAGGTGTCCCTGCCCATGGCAGAGGACTGGAACTGGATGAGTTTTAAGCTCCCTTCCAACCCAAACCATTCTATTATTCTGCTTCATTCTTCCCCTTTGAAAGAAGGGACAGTGATGTTTGAGTTGTGACCGTAGGACAGTTTGGTGCCTCTTACAAGGGGAGGTAAACTCCCTTGTGTCACCTGGGTTTGATGTTCATGTTTTTCCAGCAGGACACTTAAGAGTTATGCAATGATTATATGGAAGTGAATTCTAGGACAAATTCAGTTCTTTATTCCACTTGCATAATTTTGTGGTAGGTGTTAAAAAAAATGACCCTCTGATCCCTGCAAATGTGTCTGAATGGGAAGAAAGCAACATGCTGTGCTCAAGAATTTTTCAGACTAAATCCAGATTAATAGACATTTGAAGGGTTTTCTATTATTTTTACTGTTTATTGTCATATTTGCTGAGGCAGGAGCAATTTCCAAGACCAAGCTTCTAGCTCACACTCCATCTGATGTGTCAGATGTTCCAAGAGCTGATGTGGCCATTCACAATGTTAATCCTTCAGCATTTTATAGAGGGAGGTCACAAGAGCTGTTGGCTGCAGTGCTCGGAAGAATGCTTTTAGGGTTGGAAGAGCAAATTTCCAGTGTGGAGCACTGTTATAAAGCCAGGAATTGCTATAAATAAAACCACTGAAATGGAAGTTGAACTGTGCTGGCAAAGGTGGTTCAATTTACAGTAAAGTATTATTGTTCATCTTGACTTTTAGTCTAAATAGACAGTAGACTACAGAAGAAAAAGTCATGTTGCCTAATTCTGTTCTTCAGGTCTGGAACACTTGAACAACTCCTTCAAAAGGCAGTCTAAACAAAACTAATGCATGGGTCTTCCTAAGAATTCTTCAATTTAAATGCCTTTCAGTGGGGTTGTTCTGCTTACTTGGAAAACTGCACATTGTAGTCAAATCACCTTTAGGCAATTGGTGATGGTGACTAATGGCTGGAGGAAGTGTTCAGGGGAGTTTGTCTGCATTGCTTGTGTAGCATTGGCTATTCCTTGGACAGTATTTTTATATTCTGGATTCAGTTTTGATGTATGATATCAGCCATGCAGAAATCCCTCCTTGTATGTGGCTGAAAGGACATGTTTTATTCAAAGAGAGAAATACTTGCTTTGTCTTTCTCTTGGAAGATTAGTACTGATAAAGTCTTTAGCCTGTTTTCCCTGTTCTACAAGTGAATTGAGGTATCCATGGAATGACTTAAAAGTACCTGAATACCTGTGCTGAAGCTGTTTAATGTTGGTGCTTTAGTAGGACCCTTAGGTCAGACCTGTCCCAGGGGTTCCTCAGCCCTGTCCCAGTCACCTTTCCTGAGTTCACACAGATGTACCATGTAAGTAGTGGGTGTCCAGCAACCAGCTCACAGCTCAGAGGTTTCCACTTTTGCTTGTATGAAGAGAAGGTTTGAGAAATAGGGCCTTTGGGAATCCAGTTTCAGTGAAGAATGGCTAGCAGGCTCCTAATTCTCTTTTCAGAGACCATGTACTTACAAAGAACTGTTGGAAAGCTGCTGCTATGGAAGGGCTACTCTTAAAAATAAATGATGGGATATTTGATATCGCAGATTTTTGCTGAGTTTGGCACTATGTTTGCTAGGCATCTTCCAGCCAAGGGCAGAAGAGAGTGTAGTGGGGCTTTTCTCATGTTTAGGCAGTTTTTTTAAAACAAGGACTCTTAAATTTTAAAATAAGGTTGAAGAGATGCTTGTTTTTTTCTGGTTTATTGTGGAAGAAGAGAAGGGAAGTTTTAATGTCTCCGTTTTAATGCTGGAAATTTTGAAGGGCATAACATTATCAACATTGTTGACTTTTTTTTAGGCATAGAAATGGCAAGAACCTCCCCAGGTAGATAAAGTCAACACTTCATATAAATTGTCCTTGCTAATATTTGGTAGCTTTGCTGTATCATTTAACTGCAGAAAACACCTTCAAACAGATATCTTGAGTTGCTCTAGTTTGACTCCATGACAGTTCTTTCAGTGAAGCTGATGTCCTTTGTCCAGAGATCCATTTTGTTGTTGGTATTTTGTTTGGAAAGATACCTGCCTATAGTTCTTCACTAAGAAGTCCTATAAAAAAATGTCAGCAAAAATAAAGACTGTAGCCTCGAGCTGTGCATGCAGTGAGACCTGTGCCCTCTGAAACCTGCACCCTCTGGAATTTGCACATTCTCAGTTCTTTGTTTCTTGTGCCTTTCTGGAGCCAGCTGCTTTGCAGACTTTTCCTTTGCTTTGCTTTTTAGTTTGCTTTGGCTGCTTTCCTCTCCTTTTTATTATTAAATGCATTTTCAAGCATGCTCTAATGTCTGCTGTTAACCCACTTCTCAGCCCAGGGCCGGACTCGACCATCGAGACGAATCTCCTTCTCCTTCAGCATCTCTCCACTCATTCCTAAGTCTAAAACTCTCTTTTCTATTGGCTCTTCTTCCAGTGATGAGGAGGAGGAGTTGGATAGTAAGTAATCATTTTCTGTGCAATGCAGCCATAATGGGTGGAAACACAGGGAAATCTGCTTTTCTGCTTCAGACACTGGAATTTCACCTTGCAAACATGTAACTGTCCTTTCCATTGCATGATGTCTAATAGCATTATCTTAGTCCTGTATCTGAATACTAACTAATGGCAGAATTAAAAGGATTATTATCCAAAGAATCTTCTACATCAGCACCATCATGTCTTATCTGGTTAGTTTCAGTCTGTATCCATGTGGCAGATATCATCATCTGCCACTCTGAGCAGCAAAATAATCTTTACCTTTTTATTGAAACCAAAATACTTGTTTTGAGCTTGTTGCAGGGCATGGAGTTAGCAGAAGAGGTACATCCTTGCCCTGGTGACAGTGAGTGCATTGCTCAGTAGAAGAGAAGTGGACAGAAGCCCTGATTGTTAAATTCTGAAAATCTTCACAGCAGCTTCACAGTTCCCTCACTATGCAAAAAGCACAAATTATAGTCAAAGACCTTAAATCCTCAAGGTGTTCATATCTAGGTCCTGATATTGTTATCAAAAGAGTTCTGTGGGAAACAGGTGAGAGTTCTCTGGCAGCTTTTTTTTTCTCCTGCAAACTCCATTGCTAAAAGAAGCCAAACTAAGACAGAAGATTGAATTAAAGTAATTTAGACTCCTCTTGTTTTTTTAAATGGGCTTACCAAAGATTATTCAAAATGCTTCCTATTTCTTAAGCATGTTTTATTAGACTGTTGAAATAAACCAGACACATTCCTTATGTCCTTACTGGGATAGGGGAAATTGCTTTCCAGTCCAATAGATTTTGATTGCTTCCTGGGTTTAAAACAATCTCCACACCATCCACATTGTACATATCTGAATTCTTCTGCTTTCCATTCCTGATCTTCTCTGTGAGTTTGTCCTTTCCTTCAGGAAAGTCCTGTGCCCAGGTGTGATATTACCACTTCCATATTTAAGCTCCTTCCTTGTTGCTCTGTCCTTTTCTTCTGCTTTTAACAAAACTCACAGTTCATGGCCCCCACAAAGTGAACTGCAAAGACACAGCTGAGCATTCATATGATGCCCCACAGTAAAAAATATCCTTAGGTAAACTTTTTGGTGGAATTTATTTGTTTGTTTGTTTGTTTGTTTGTCTGTTTGGTGAGTTTTGTTCTTTTATTCATTTGGGTTATTTGATTTTTTTGTTGTTGTTGTTTTTTTTGTTGTTGTTGTTGGTTTTTTTTGGTTTTTTTGTTTTTGTTTTAAGCACCAATACCTGATATTCATGTTAGGGTATGACAATTTTAGAGGTTATTTCTAGTAGCCAGTATTTATCTTCTCTCCCTCAACAGTGCTCCTGCTAACAATGATCATTTAAGATAATGTCAGATATTGTCTCAAACAATGATATTGTTTTCTTTACATATTTGAGGGTACTGTGGTGACTTTATAAGGGTTGATTTAGCCACAGCTCTTTCAGAGACTGCTTTGGCAATGGGCATTTTTCATGGAGTAATCCCAGACCAGTTTGTTTTTTCACATCTTTAGGGTTCATTTCTCATAAGAGGATGGATGGTGAACACTGAGATTTCAGTTACCACTCCTCAACCTTTCCATTCCTGATTTTTCTTCAGAAAATGGAGAATTAGGTGCAATTTGTCTGGTGATATATTTAAGACATGGATTTCAGATGGCTGGACAATTATTTTGAAGCCTTTGGATTTCTTGACCCACAGAAGTTTAATTACTGAGAGCATTAAGGCATTGCAAGCTGGTTTCAACATCCTAGTCCAGTCACTGCTTTCTGCATTATGGATCTTGATGAATTACTTCAACTTTTACCATATGAATTAATTTTTATGGGCAGTGCTTAAAAGGTGTTCAGATAAATACAGCAAATTTTGGCTGCTAGCCCAGGTTCATTGGACATACATAGGAGTTCTGGCTTTTGAAACAAAAACTTAATTTTTTTGTGGGTTCTGAAGTCAGATTTCAGTTTTGTTCCTGGTCATGACAGGGAACAAAAACATTATGAAAATAAGCTTTCCTTCCCCTCTTCTACTTCAGAAACAAACCAGAAGGTGAGGAGATGTGTCTTTTTCTATGCTTATATTCCTGGGGTTTACAGCTTGCAGCATTGTTGATCATGTGATGCTATAATCTAAAATATGAAATAATAAATAGACCTTAATTCTTCACTGGATCCGTTATGCCTGCCAGCACCAAGGATCCCCCGTTTTTAAGATGAAACAACTATTGAAGTAAAAGATAAATGATACATAATTGTAGTTCTCTTGCAGTGTATTTTCTCAAGGGAGTGAAAAACAGTCACAAATATCAAATTATTGCAGCTCTTGGTTCAGTGTTTGTTCGCATTTCTGTTGTTAACTGCAAAGAAACAAAAAGGCTTGGGAAATACTTAAATCGAGTCAAACTGATGAATCTTCTTAAAAAAAAAAAAAGGAAAGACTAAGGAAGTCTAACCCAGATTAAAAGTAAACTAGAAGTGAAACAGGAACCAGAGTTACTGGAGCTTTAACCAAGGATTTGTGAGTCTGTAAATTACTTATGTGATCCTAGTAGGCACTTAGGTAGTTTTATGTTATAAAAATATAATATCAATATTAGAAGTTGAATAGTAGACTTCATTTCATACATGTTATAATATTACTAACTTTGGTGTATTTAGGATAAATCATTAATGAGGTGAAAGATTTTGCAAGGGAAATATTAACACAGCTCTCCAAGCAGGGTTGAGGTAACAGGGTATGCCTATATTTTAGTTTCTCAATATGAAGAAATTATATTTCTGTCTGAGACTCTGTTGGCACTTGAATCAGTGGTTAGAAAATGTGTATTTAAAGCCTAGTATTGTATGCACAGTTTTTCCTAATGCTCTTACTACTTTTGGATAAAGGGCCATCTTTGCCTCTAATGACAGGTAGCTCTTTTGCATTCACCCTTAGCATTAAGAGAATTTGAGCCAAAATACTGTTTTTCTTGCAGTACATATGCCAAAGCCTAGAAAGGTGACAGTCATGCTGCTTCTTGAACTTCAGATAGGGCTGCAAACATTGCTTCTATGAAGGGTTTTTTTGAGTCCTGGCAAGCCCAGTTACTTCACAGGGAGCCCTCTGTCCTGGATCATTTCATCCTGATTTTTCAGTGTTCTTCAATGGTTCTGGTAAATGGTGTCAGCTCCCAGATCTGCTCCAAATGCATTGTGCAAGCAGGTTTCTTGTGCAGAGAGAGCTGGTGCCTCTGGCAGGGCTTCAGCTTCGTGTTGAAATTCAGCCTTTCCTCAAGCAGCGTTTCGTGATGAAGCCCCAGGCTGGTAACATTTTGTGGAAAACAGAATAAGGCTTCCCTTGTTTCCCTTACTCTTTATGAAGTGCCTCAGGATTTTGATGGGAAAATGAGCTAGTTTTATCAAGGAAAAAGTTTTATACATGAAACCCGGATGTGCTGTACAATAGATCCTTTCTAGTGGAGTATAAATAAAAGCATTGTGTCAGAATGATTCTCATTTATACCTATTGTCATTGAATTGGCAGTTCTGATTCAGCCACCCTGATTTACTAGCAAGTTTAACAGTTGCATGGTCTTTACTTAATAGCTGAAGAGTGATAAAAATACTAAACAGGCTTTCACCTCGGCATCTAATTTGAGAGCAGCTAAGGATACAGGGAACAAGCTTTATTCTGAGCACATGAAATCTGTTCTAAACACCCACTTCTGGAAAACCTTTCCCTTTCCTCTTGAGCCATCCCAATATGCAAACCATGTTTTTTGGAATCAGTGGGCTAAGGTTGCAGTCTAACCTGTCCCCCCCTGCCCCTCCCATCTTTTGCAGGTGCGCAGTCGTTTGGCAGCTCCATGGGCTCCTCAGTGCAGAGGTACAGTATTGCAATATCCTGGGGACACCCTGCCTCTTCTGGGGGCACTCCTGGGCACCCCAAAGCCTTCCTGGCACCAGGGCACTTCAGCTGAAATCAGAAGTTGTGAAAATCAGTCCTCTGTCTCTAGAGGCTGAAGAATGTTTTAGATCACAGAATATGAAAGTTCTGTTCTAAGTCTCATCTCTTAACAAGGCTGTTTGTTCATAGCTAATAACATCAGATTATGCATTAAAAATTTGATTGTTGATTTTGCATTATTGCAGGGTATTGGTTTACCCAGAGTTATATTTTACACTAAAAGTAGTTCTTTCTGCCTGTGGCTAATTCTCTCTATCTGTCTATAACAAAGGCCAAAACAATCATGTTTCTGTATGTTACTTTCCATCCTTGCAAGTTGCACAGAGGAGATAATCTTCCTGGTGGCTTTCACGGTGCTTCCCTGGAGGAAGGACACATGTGGCACTGGGTGTCTGGTCTCTGTGCCACTGAAAGCTTTGGCTTTATTTTGTGACTGGGAGGCTCTTCACCTCTGCTCTCTGCTGTCTTCTCCTCCTTGATTTAATTAGTATTTGTGTTCTGCTTTTGGTTTGTTTTGTACTTAATATTGACAGACTATGTCCTTTAATGCAATAATAGTTTCCTTATTCCTCTATCATACCTGAAGAAGTCATAAGCTTGTGCATGTGAAGACTGGCAAAAATTATCTGGGATCCTAAAAATTCCTAAATTAATATACATAACCATTGTGGTTTATTACTTAATATTGGTATTCTCATTTCTCAGGGGAGGTTTTGCAGACAGTGTGGTTAAAGACATTCAGTGCCTTTTCAGAGTTCATAGATGCCTTTCTCTGGAAAGAAATGGTTCTTTACAGCATTAATGGTTCCTGGTTATTTGACAAGGGGAGCAGCAGAGGGTGCTATGGCATGGCTTGCTTCAAAACAGATATGAGGATTCCTTGAAATTTATCTCAAAATGAGTGGATTGGCATTTTGTCTTCACTTTTCCTTCGCTGGTAAAACACTGTAAAGCACCTAGACTGTGTTGGCTAATAAATGCATTTATCCTTTAAAAATAATCTATCCATTTAATAGATGCTTTGGAAAGGAGAAAAAAAAATGAAAGCAACTTTTACCTTTTTTTTTTTTTTTATTTTAGCATATCTGAAGAGAGCAGCAGTGTCTCTGCTGGTA
Organism: Urocynchramus pylzowi; assembly: GCA_013397555.1. NCBI lineage: Eukaryota > Metazoa > Chordata > Aves > Passeriformes > Fringillidae > Urocynchramus > Urocynchramus pylzowi. The sequence goes on along the minus strand of VZRH01003307.1, from coordinate 1,143,926 downwards.
AAGGTGTAACAAAAGTCAGCCGCACCTTCAGCTACCTCAGGAATAAAATGTCCAGCAGCAAGAAGAGCAAAGTAAGTGCTTCTTGTGATTTGTGGAATGTCCACAGGCAGCAGAGAGGAGTTCTGTGTTTAAGTCTTTGCCTGACAAAATTTGCAGCTCATATCAACTCTCATATTTATACTAAATAAGAGCCAAAATGCCATTGAAGTTACAATTTCTTGTCTCCTCGTGGTGGAGTGTTTGCATTACGTACATTTTTAAGGCTCCACCAGTACATTCAAATAATTGGACCAAAAAATTCGTTGGAACACTGATTTCTCAGAAGCATTATGGATGAGAAAAACCTGTAAGAGTTAAAAACAGAACCAACAAAACAACAAGCCTTGAAAGAGGAACTTTGACACAGGAAGTTAGTTTCTGGTCTGTCAGGAGGGAAGGAGGCTTTAGCGTCTTTCCAGCTCATTTTTACTCATCTCCAGACCTTCAGAAATGCAGCTTTCTCAGATGAAATAAAGTAAAATAAAACACATCTGAGGCTACTAAAGGTAACAGCTCTTTTGGAAAATGTAGAGAGTTATGTTAGAGTAAAAAAACCTTAAAAATAAAGGGGTGTTTAGAGCATTAACTGAAGGGGATACTGATAGAACTTGGTGTGAATTTGCCCCTGCCTGGCATGTACTTGGTGTTATTTGGGACTATCAGTGAATCTCTTGCTATTAGCAGAGTGCCCTGATTCACATTTGCGAAGTCTTAAACATGCTCTATCTTTGTCAGTTCAGGAAAAAACCCTCTTTTTTTTTTTTTTTTTTTTTTTCACTTTGGTCAAGACTTTCTGAGAAATTACAACAATTAGCATGAGTAATTTCTCTTTTTCGTTGCCTCGCACAGTAATGAGGCAGTGCTCTGCCAGCAGCAGCATTTCAGGGTATATGGTAGGAGTTGCAAGTGTTTGAAAGGATTAGGAGACAGGGAATATATGTGACCTGCAGAGCAGGGGGAGCTCAAACACACAAAACTTCTCTGTCTGGGCAACTTCTGCAGCACTTTGTTTGCTGAAGTACTACATAGCAACACTGAGGTATGTGAAAATTCACTTTTTCTGTAGCCCAAACATCACAGAGTGTTTGATTTACTTCCCTCTACCTTTAAAAAAGGTGGTCTTATATTGACTTGTAAAATATTAATCACATCGCTTTCTGCCTGTATGGGTTTGGTTTTTAGCTTTGTTTTTTTTAGCAGTGGAAGCTAAGGTAGGGCAAGATGAAAGCAATAGCAAAGTAGCTAAAATCATCTTTAAGGAAGTCAGCCTGCCCCTCCCCCTTTTGCTCAACTCCTCGATGCTGTGCCTCCTGTCCCTGGCCCCGCTGCAGCCTCCGGCATCGCCATGGGCTAGTGCGGAGCAGCTCCTGGTGGGGAGCAGCTATCCTGCCCTGGGGAAGGATGTCCATAAAATGGAATAGATTCTCAGAAGTACCTCAGATAACAGTGAAGCTGGTGGGATTGAAGCACTGGGAGGTAAGAGCTGGATGGTTCCTGGGGAGCGGGATCTGCTGCCGTGGCGTGGCTGCGGTGCCGCCGTACCTGTCGTGGTGGCTGCTCTGGCACGTCGCTTTGGCCACAAGCTGGGCTTCAGATCTCACTGGCAGCTCCAGCAGCACAAATATAGTCTTGTTTCTACACTCCTTTAAATAAAGTTCCAGTAACTGCTGCAGGAAAAAAGAAAAAGCTGAAAAAAATATCATTGTGAGACTTTGTCCTTAAGTAGAGTGGCTGGCAGCCCTTGTGTAGAGTTTGCCGTTTCCTCTTTGAAAGTGGTGCACCGATTTCCTGTTTTTTCCTGGGGCCGTTCAGCTATAATTGAAATTAAAATTAGACTTCAGAATTGCTGGGTTTTGCAGTGAACTTCAGGTAGGTTTAAAGTATAGGATGGGAAATCTCCTTTCAGCATGAGAGTCACAAGATTTGGCTTGAGCTTAGAGTGATCTTTTCCCCTGGAGCTTCTCAAGGCTTGGCATCAACTTGGTACCATCGGCCCACACCTAAACTGCAGCATTGTAGTCCCTGAATCCAGCCAGGCTGGATATGGTTAAAGATGGGCAGGTCAGCAGATGGAACATGTGGCTGTGGAGGTTCCTGTGTGGTGGTGTGAGCCAAGCTGATGGTTCAGAGGAGGTGGAGATGTGACGCAATGTCGACTCTTTCTGGCAGCTTTTCTGCTTCAGACAGGATTCTTCCATATGGTTATACTCTAGATTTGCTTATTTGCAGAACAAAACAGCATTTGGGGCCATTAAATAGACTTTCTGTTTGACACTTTGCAGGGAGAGACTCCGGTACTGGCATTTTGCCTGGGATGTGTTGGGAGAGGAGTCCTTAGGCTGAGTTCCTCATGATGTGAGTGTGTCATCCAGGGCTCAACAGATTCCCTGCAGTGGCTGCAGAGCTCCATCCCTCTTTAAGCCACTTCATGGCAGTTGCTCACATGGGCAGCTCTGCAGCTCCCTGATATTCAGGCTGGGATAATATTAGGCAAAGGGCACGTAGCATATAAATAACAAAATGCAAAGATAAGCAGACAGAAGCCTTTACCAGTTTCTGGTAAAGCTTCTCCTTCAGATGCCAGGAAATCTGCAGAAGCAGTTAAAAGTACAGACCTGGAGTTGACACATATCATAAGCATTTTGTAGGTTGGTACGTGGAAAGATGAGGAGTTGTTGTAATTCAAATTCAGAGTTTTTCTGTGGAGTTTCCTTTAAAATTTGCTTGGAAGAATTCCAAATCCATGAAAGGCTGCAGGGAAAAATGTTTCAAATGTTTAGTATTTAGTATTTTCTATCTAAGGTAGAGACAGAAAAGAAGCAAAAACTCTGCTAAAAGTTGGAGAAGCTGTCTGTGCTTGTCATCTTTCCAAAGCTGAGTAGGAGTAGCCTAGAGGTTGAGTCGTGGCCTGTGGAAGATGAGAGAGTCTTTTATGGTGCTGCTGTTGTTCCCCAGCCTTTCTGTGGTGCCATAGGTCTAAAGTTTGTAAAAGATCCATTTTGTCAAAAAGTTTCACGTAGTTACTTGGGGTCACGTGTAGCTGTTGAAAAAGTTGCTAGTTGGAAGGAAAACAGAGGTGGAAATATTTTGGCTGTAGAGGCACTGAGGAAGAGCTGGTGTTCTCCATTAGAAATGCAGTTGAAAATCACGAGCCTTATGGTTTGGCCTTAAAAATTAGCTGTGTTGAAAGTCTGATGCACACTGCATGTGGTATTGTATATAACACAATTTATTTAAAATGCTGAAGAGGCTGATGAGAGCCCAGAAAAAGAAAAGAAGTAAAGTCATTAAGCCAACAAGTATAAAACAAAGGTAGAAGGAAATAAGTGCCTTCAGAACAGACTCAGTGTCGTCTGCAGTGGTGAGACACCTGTGTGAGTCAATAGTATGTAAATCCATTTCCACAGGGGCTTTTTTAAGGGAGAGCTGTGCAGACACATGGCCATTGTTCAGGTGCACCTCAGTCGATACCCTTGCCGTGCCAAAGGCAAACACTGAGCAATCTGTAACTAGGGAAGAGACCTCTGCCAAGTGACAAGGCTTTTGGTCATTCTGTCTCGGCAGGAAAAAGAGAAAGATAAAGAGAAGACTAAAGAGAAGGACAAAGATTCCAAGGAGAAGGAAAAAGATAAGAAGCTGTTAAACGGGCATCTCTTCACTGCAACCTCCGTTGTAGCCCAAGCAACCTGTTACCACTGTATGAAGCCTTTCAATAAGGATTCGTACTACTGTGCAAGTAAGTCAGGGGGGTTCCCCCCCTTCCTTTTGTTTTTCATTGAATCTGGCATGGAAAATGCAAACCTTACACTTTATTTCCCTTTTGCTTGAGGATGTGAGGTGGGAGAGAGGCTTTGGAGATAGTGATTCATAAAGCGGTGTGTTGCCTTGTGGAAACTGGACTGAAATAACTTGTGGCTGCATGGATGTGTCCTGAAACCTCTTTCCTAAACCTGAGCTCAGCTATCACAGCAGGCCATGGGGTTTTCTACCCCTTGTTGGGCTCTATCAGTCAGGAGAGCTTTGGTTATTTGAGCTGCATGTAGTGGCTTGGAGCTGAGATGCTTTGATAAGATAGACAAAGGACAGGGACAGTTGCCTTGGATCATGGCTTCTATTTCCAGTGGGGGAAAAAAATGTCCCACCCATCTGTGATGTATTGCTTTAGTTCTCTGAAATTTAGTTCTCTGAAATTTAGTTCACTGCTTTGGTGAGCCCACAGTGGGAACCACATGGTGTAAAAAGGAAATGCTGACCCTCTGCTCCCTTTGAACAAGAAATTGCATCACAGGTCAAATGACAGCTACCTGTGTGTGGGTGAAGGATGTGCAGCACAGGACAGGCAGGGTGGGAACCTCACTGAGGGTTTCTGAGAGATTGGGGATTTTGTTCTCATTTCTTATCAGATGGTTTCTCCTGCCTGTAGCTCGATAAGGTCAGCGGTGTTCCTGTGGTGGAGACCAGAATGCTGCTTGGTTCATGCAGCAACCCAAAGCTATAGAACATGCAGACAAAACCCATTATTTTCCCACTAGAGCTCAGTGGAAAAGGCTTTCCTCTCCTCACTATTAGTAAGTTTTTACTCCACTAGTTTAGCAATGAGTCAAAGCGACTGCGGGAACTGCTCCCAGGCTGGTGGATGTGAGCAGGAGAAGGAGCAGCCAGCTGAATCCCAAACGGCACTTCTGAGTTTCCTGGAAGAGATTTCAGCAGAGTTGTTTGTCTGAGACACACTCTGTGTCAGCCTGATGGGAAATGTAAAACATCAACAATTACAAACTCTCAGATGCATCCTCTCCCTTTCCCCACTTGACTTTCTTAACAGCTTCTGAAGCCACATAGAAAATCAAATATATCCCAGTTTAATTCTCTATATGCTAATGAGCTAACATAACCCAACAACGTCATATGTTTTAGCACAGACGTTCTTTCCTTGTTTTCAAGGCACAAATTGTTGCATGTTTTCTGCATTGGCCAGGAAATAAATGTCATAAAAAAATGTTTGGTGAAGGCCTCCACTGAGAGCTCACATCAGCGAGTGGTTCTTTCTCCCATTGCATCTTAAAATCAATCTCAGATGCTTTGGAAGTGATGGATAAGCAGCAGCAGAGGCTCTGATATTCCTGTGCTGATGTAGGCTGGTGCTACCACCAATGCTCTGTCTCACCTGTGGATGACTTTTAATGCCTTTTAAAGCACTGGATATAAATTAATGTCTCAGCTTTTCAGTGATGCCCCCAGCTTCCTGAAATGTCTACTCAATGTTGAAAGATTGTGCATGCTCTGAAACAAATGGGCAAGCAAAAGAGCCTAATTTTTAGTAGTGTTCTGCCTTGTCTTTTTTACTTTTTTTATGATCAGTGATGCATAAAATAAAGTTTGGGGGGTTTTAGTTATTAATACTAGTGACACACAGGAGTTAGAGGAACTTCTTTCTTGTTGAAGAGTTGGTTGGAGGAATAAAGTCCCTACAACCAGATTTTTTAACATAAAACATCCAATTTTTTTCGCCAAATGGTACACACTAAAGAGCTGTCTTCAGGCTTTCAAGGCTTGAGTGTGAATTTCATGATTCTGAATTGTCTCACTGCCTCTGTTCATGCACCAGAGGAGCAGGTTCTGTTCCTCTTTCTTGTTTGGTCTGAAAGCTTACAGTGCTGCAAGAGTTTTAAGGTTGCTTTGTTCTGTCTTCTCTTGCACAGGAAATTGTGAGATATAGAATAGAAGCACGCTATGACCTTACCCTGATCTTTTTCAAAATATCAGAATTACTGGCTTTTATTGAGTCATCCCAACTGTAAGAGATTCTAGAAGTGTGAGCATATTTTGTCATTCTGGACATAGAATTTTTTTGGTTTTTTCTGCTTCAAGAAATAATTCAGAACTTCACACTTACTTGTAAAATATAGTTCATTATCTGTGTTAGTGTTGTCATGAATAAGTGGAAATATTTTTCTCTTAAGCTACTGAATCTCATCCTGAGCTGTGATCTTTCATCTGCCAAAAGACTTAGAGCCTGAAACCCATTTCTCAATTCTTACGGGAAAAAAAAAGGCAGTTTTAATCATCTTTAAAAACTTTGATTCCCAGAAATCTTCTGGCAGAAGTCATGGGCATATTCAGGGTATTCAAAAAAAACCCCAAAAACCCAAGCCATCCAGCTTTTGCTCTGGCATGTATGCAGCAGAGAGTGGTGTTAAACATGATGGTCTTTGCACTGGTGAATGTGGTGCTTTTGGACCAAAACTTCAGTTTCCAGCAGGAAGTCCCAACCTCAAGGATTCCTGACAGATGCTTCTCCTGTTACCTTTTCTGGTAACCCTGCAGTACAGCAGCACTTGGGTTCTGTGCTCTAGATCTTATCCATGATGTCTGAGTTTGTGTAAGTGAATTTCCCTGTCCTCTTCCTGTCTTTTAGATCTCATAGTCCTTGTCTTGATGAGAACAGTATTTGTCTCTTCAGAGAAATACTGGCCCTACAATTGGTTTCTGTTTATGTCTCCTGCTTCTGCTTTCCACCTTACTTTTAGAGGGATAATGCCATCAGGGTTTTTTTTTTTCCTTTTTTTTTCTTTAATCTAAGACCTCTGACAATTCAACCCTGCATTGATTTTTAAACAGAATTTCCTGTTAAATTCTCTGAGGAAATGTTAATAACAACAGGCTAATTATCCTGGAAAGCAGCCTCTCTCTCAGTATTTGTAGTTAGTTGTGTAACCACAACGATGCCTGAAAGTTACAATTCTCAGTTGTGTAAGTTAACAGTTCAGATTACAAACAGCAAAAAATGACCTGTTTTCTGTGGGGTTTTGTTTAATTCATTGTTTTTTGGGTTTTTTTTTTTTTTTTGACAGACTGTAATGCAATTGTTCACAAAGGCTGTAAGGAGAATTTTGCTTCTTGTGCAAAGGTCAAAATGAAGGTAAGGGATTTCATCTACTCTNTAATGCAATTGTTCACAAAGGCTGTAAGGAGAATTTTGCTTCTTGTGCAAAGGTCAAAATGAAGGTAAGGGATTTCATCTACTCTACTGAATATGTATATATATATATATATATACATATACACATACATACATACATATATATAAAACACTTTCTGCCACATGTCACAAAGTTTCCAGTTTGTTGTAAAGAACTTCAGCCCCAGTGCTGAAGCTTTCACATGATGAAAACTGTTAAATATACTGTTTATATGAGGAACACACAGATATCATGCTTATCCCAAATGCAAGGAACCTGCTTCTCCAAGCTACATAATGTTTGTGCAATTATGATTTCAGTTCACTCCACTATTGTCATCACTTTCACATTTTCATATTTGCTGCACATTTCTCCATCTGTTATTTTGCCCACTTCATTCAGAGAAAATTAAAAATATGTTTAAAAATACACATACTCCAAGAGGCTTCAGGAAAAAAAAATTAGCTTTTTTTTTTGTTTTAGTCATATGACACAACCTTCTGGGAGAAGGGAGGAAGAAATTAAAGTGAATTTCATTTTTTTTTCAGCCACAGAGAGGGATGCTGCAGGCACACGATACTTCTTCATTACCCACAGTAACCATGAGAAACAAAAGTAAGACAATTTCTTTCCCTCTGCTTTGGGAGTGGTCTGTGTCTGCTGCTCTTAACTGTTCTGACAACTGATACTTGATATTATGAAAAATAAGCTTTTAACAAAGCAGGGATGGGAGCATCCTCAGTTCATGCTAAGCAGTATTTGAGACTTCAGAAGTTGTACAGAAGTTGTACAGAGTTCATCCCCTTCTGCAGTGTCTGTGTAGCTCTAAAATTATCTCAGATTTAGAAAAATCACTTGTCTATTGTAGCTTGCAGAAGGCCTATAACTGTTAAGGCCACAACATCTGGAAGATGCAGCCTATGTCCATGGGTGTCTGACATGGGAAAGAATCCAACGATGAGTATTAAGTGGAGAAAATTCAAAACACAATTATTTTCGTTTTAAATAGCCTTTGGCTTTGAGGTAGGCAAAATAGAAAGTTGAATTTTGAGTAGGAGGAATACTGACAAACTGTTCCTGACTTTGCTGAGATACATGCTGCACTGCAGTTACCCAGTGTGACCAAGGATGAAGATTAGGTGTGAAATAGCCCAGATTGGTTTTGTAGGGCCATGATTTGATAAGCTTAAGTCATAAGCTTTGATAAGATAAATGATAGCTTGTATGGAACCACACTATATAATACAGTTGTAATTACTGTGGTATTTATCATGAAGTTCAAGAGGTGTTGCTCCAGATAGCAGAAATGCATCTGAAGAAGGAAAAATGTGGAATATGAACAGGTTACTTAAAGGTATGTGATGGTATAATGAAATCAGGATTATCATTTCTCTGTGGTACGTTCTGATAAGAGAAACCTATCTCAAAGAGTTTGACCAGAAACATCAAGGTCAAAAGGTTATATGACTATGGGCCCAGGGAAATAAAAAGGCAACAGGGTGAATTGTGACATATGGTTAATTATCAAAACAGTTAAATTCAGTTTCCTGTGTGTGTTCCCTGGAGCTGCAGGTCCCACCTGGGTGTTTCAAGCATAGTGCAGTGAGTTCTGCTCAGGGATATATGGTCTTCCCTTCCTGTGGCTGTTCCTAACTGCTGACATCCCCTGGGGGTGATTCTACAAAGAAAAGGCGGTGGATTTCAGAGTCTGGATCCTCTTAAGTGCTCACCATGCCAGTGGACAGTGGTTAAGGTGTTTGCATGGGCTGACTGTTCTCCCTCCCTTCTGTTGCAGGCTCGCAGCCGAAGGAGCGCCCGCGCTCCGCGATCCTCACTCCCGACGAAAGCACTGTCACCTCCACCTTCAACAACAGGAGATCACAGCAGCCCACTGCACTCTCCAAAAGTGTCTCCATACAGAACATTGCAGGGTAAGGCTCCTCCCTGCACACCTGACTCTGTGTGTGTGTGTGTGTGTGTGTGTGTGTGTGTGTGTGTGTTATCTGATGCTGCTGACACAAAGACGTAATTTCAGTCTCACTAAAAATAAGTTCACATGCTGTGACTTGCATTAAAGATACAAAAGGAATCACAAACAGAGAAATAGCCATGTTCTATATAATACCACCAGTTGTCTTCTGCACGATCTTGTGTGAGTTAGTTTAATCATGGCAGGAGTTCAGAGGTACAGCTGAGTTGGCCTGGTAGATTCAAGGCCACTTCCAGGGATGCTCTGGGCTCCTAGGAGGAAATTCCTTTGCCTGGGGCCTGATGCTGTGCAAGCATACATTTGCAGCTCAGATATAGTATAAACTTTTGTGTCCATAACAAGAGGGTGAAGGCACAGAGCTGCAGTCTTCCTGGTTTTAGACTCCATTATTCATAATTCATTACAAAAAAACATAGAAGAAAATCTAATTTATGGTTCCTAACATAGTTGCAGATTGAGCAGTTCTACATGTGAGGCAGTCGCAGGGACTGGCTTATTCTGGGCAGTTTGGATGTCCTGGCTATTCATGGGGAAGTTAATTTCAGTCCATTTTCTGATCTTTCCCCGAGCTAGTGATAAAGACTCTTGTATAGCCTTTGGTGTTGCATTTTTTTGCACTGTTTGCTCCAAGGGCAATGAGGATGGGATGTGACTGGAATGGAGTTGTCCAAACGATAAAACCTCAGGAGTGGTTCTTCATGGAAAGCACTGTCACTCACAACTGTAGTGCTTGCAGCTTCTCCAGCTCCAGTGGGGAGTTAGTAAACAATTCATAAAAGCACATTTCTGTACATAACCGTGGAGTGCTGGCTTTGTTTTTCAATTCATATTTAAAATGCATTTATTCTGCTTATCTGAAAGTACATTTGGCTGGGTTTTTGTCATAAACAATATTGCGTGTTCTGTTTTTCTGCAGAGTTGGGAACGATGACAGCTTAATACACACTTGGAAATTCCTGTCGCAGTCAACAGACTCTTTACATAAAATCAGCCGGGTTAATGAATCCATGGAGTCACTGGTTGATGAAGGTAAGAGATCTCCATGGCATTTATGGGAGAAGGAAGGTCTCAGTGCTGCTTTCCAGAAATAGAAAATACATTTTCAGCAGTTGTCTTCTTTTATAATGGACAATTAAAGTGCATTTATTTTAATCTCAGAATATTAGTATGATAAACTAAAACAAAGCCCCACATAGTAATTTCTTTAGCTCATTGAATTATGGAAAGACATTTAGAAGGTTTCGGTTACAGTTGAGTTATTTGGAATTTAGCTCAGGGACAAACATTTCCTCTTCTGTTGTGGTTTTTTATTTAACTGCAATGTCGTTTCATGGCAGATTAGGAATACATTATCTGAGGTAGAATTTGGTCCATGTGAAAATGGTGAACAGGAACCTTTAAAAATGTTTTTCATAACTAGTCTTTATGTGGTATGTGATAATTTGTGTCAGTAAAGGAGAACGTGCGTGATGTCTGTGGCATGACTGACAAAGCCTAAACCTTAATAATTAGACAGCAGTCTCAAATGGGACAAGTTACCCACGTCCTAATGGCACTTACATTGCTTTGTGAAGGTGCAGACATGAATGAAGGACAGCTCATGGGAGACCTGGAATTAGATTCCAAGCAGCTGGAGGCAGAGTCCTGGAGCCAAGTAGTGGACAGCAAGTTCCTACAGCAGCAATATAAAGATGTTGTCAAACGGCAAGATGTAATTTACGGTGAGATATCTGCACCTTCACTTTTCACTCACTCTAAACAGCTCCTTGATAGGAACATTGCTTTGGTTTCCTCAAAAACCAAACTTTCATTCTTGAAGTTCCTAGAAATGTAATGTATTCTGTGAAAGCTTTCTTTCTGCATTTCACATATCCAGAAGCCATCAAAAACCTCAGAAATTGCCTCTCCTCATTTGTCTGCTGATGACTTTCAAACTGGGTTCCACCACAAGCAGCTAACTACGAAGTCTTTTCCTGAGGGATTCAGGAGCCATCCTGTATGGCAAAAGGGGGGTGTGTGGAGGCTAGCAGTGAGGTGTTAGGATGGAGAAGATACCAGGGCTGATGGTTGAGACCCCAGCAGCAACATCCAAAGCTCTCTGTTGTGGGATGCCTCTTCCCCTTGGTTTCTCTCACACATGAAACTCTTGATTGATGTTACAGTTCCTGACATGAAATTTTCTGAAGCCACTTAGAAAAGCCCAGTTATGGAAAAGCTTTCTAATGGCAGCTTTTCCTTGTGCTGTAACCCATGAACTCTTGTCCTCATCCTGTGCAGAGTTAATGCAGACGGAAATGCACCACGTCCGCACCCTGAAGATCATGAACGATGTGTACAGTGCAGCCATGTTAAAGGAACTGCAGTACGATCAGCAAGTCGTGGACAAGATCTTTCCCTGCCTGGAAAACTTGCTGCATATCCACAGTCAGTTTTTCCAGCGGATTCTGGAAAGGAAGAAGGAGTCACTGGCAGACAAAAGTGAAAAGAACTTTGTTATCAGGAGGATAGGTGACATCCTAGTGAATCAAGTAAGTGCTGGAAAATGTTTGCAGTTCTGAGAACACAGCTGGAAGCCAGGTGCTTTTCCTTCCCTCCTGTTTGTGCCTGTCAGATAAGCACAGTTGATGGCACCTTACTCTTCACACATACAAATCTCTGCCTCTGCTTTTTGAAGCACTTTCTGCTCTTTCAGGGGAAGATCCACTGTTGAAAATTAATTTAGTTCATTTTGTGGGAAAGGAAGCATTCACTGACAGGCACAAAAAAGTTTGACCAGGCTGGAGTGTAGGCAGGAGCTCACAGCAAAATATGCCCAGTGTGTTTCTTGGCTGCTTTACTGACCTGGTGTTTAACATGGGGTGGGTCATTTTACTTTTCTTTATCCACAGTTTCTGTCTTCTTTTTGTCTGTCTTGACTCTTTTTGTGGTTGACTTTTAAGCCATGTGAGTGGAGTTGCAAATTTTTCTGTAAGTGTGAGCTCAGTGAAGTCCCTAAAGCAACTCTTTACACTCTGGAGATCTGCTTGCATGGTCGAGCATGCTTTGGACTAATTTGATTTCATCAAGTTCTTCTGAGAGCCTGGCAGGCACTGCTGGGATGTCACCCCAGGAGTTCAGTGCAGGTTGGAGCTGTGTGTCCCATTCTTTGCAGTTCTCTGGGGAGAACGCTGAGCGAATGAAGAAAACGTACGGCAAATTCTGCGGGCATCACAACGAGGCTGTCAATTACTTCAAAGATCTTTACTCAAAGGACAAGCGCTTTCAGGCATTTGTCAAGGTAGGACCTGACAGGACAGATGTATCAAATGGAAAAAAAAAGTGTCCTTTCTGCACTCTGGAGGAGTGTTTTGCTGCAGAACTGAAATTTTCTTCTTTGTTCCTTAGAAAAAAATGAGCAGCTCCCTGGTGAGGCGCCTTGGGATTCCTGAATGTATCTTGTTGGTAACACAGAGAATCACAAAGTACCCAGTCCTTTTGCAAAGGATACTGCAGTACACCAAAGGTAGGGACCAGTTCCTCTATTCTGAGCACATATTTGTTTGTCCAGTGTGAAATTTTGATCCTTTGCAGCTGAAGCAGATTTTCTTACCAGCTAATCCATCATTGTTGTCTCACATCACTGCAATGAGATAACTCAATTCCATATGTCCGTTTAGGATTAGTTGTTTAGGCACCTTGATTTAGTTGTTAGAAGTCAGTCTGTGGCTAATTGTGTAGCAACATGCCTAGACTCCAAAGTCTCCCCAGCTTGCTATTTTTGGTATTGGCTAAAATATGTAGTTAATTTGTGCGTTTCATCTCTACTGTCTTACATGCAAAGTGTATTGGAATATTCTCCAGCTTCAGTCATGTATATGTGAAAGGTTTGGTGAAAATCTTTTTAAGGGGAAAAAATGTCTCATTTAAGTATTAAAAAGTTACAATGTGGGAACTTGGGAGAAGAGGAAGGAAGGAAGTAAAAGTGGGAAGTTAGACTGCACAAAGTCAAATCGAGACATTTCTGTTTCTTTTTTAAAGAAAACGAAGTGGAACATGAAGACTTGACTCAGTCGTTAAACCTCGTTAAAGATGTGATTGCTGCAGTCAATAGCAAAGTCAGCAAGTACGAGAAGAAAATGCGTCTTGGGGAGATTTACAGCCGGACAGACAGCAAGTCCATCATGAGGATGAAGAGCGGCCAGATGTTTGCAAGAGAGGACTTGAGGCATCGGAAACTCATCCGAGATGGGCCTGTTTCACTAAAAAGCTCAGCTGGCCGGTTAAAAGGTAAGGCTCTCCTGCCTTCTGCCCTGGAAGGATCCAGCTCACCTTCTCTGGGTGTAGGATTAGCCCTCAGATTTGTACCTCCACCCTTGATTATTCTTCTGCTTTGACAGATTGTGACACCAACTTTCCCCTGCTGTACTCCCACTCCCCATTGCATTTCCAATTCCTTGTGTGGGTTCTGGGGTGATAGAGTGCTGTTTTCCTCCTGGTGACTGTGTGCCTGCTGAGGGCTCGAGTGGCAGGGACACCTCAGTGTGTCAGCCAAGGAGCAGAATTGCTGAGGGTTGCTCTGGGCCAGGAGGACACAATTGGGGCTGCAGTTGCCCAGAGCGTGGAGTCAGATCTCCATGCCTGTGCCACAGTTCCAGGAGTTGTGCTGGCTAAATCTAGAACCCAGCCTCAACTTTCTGGGTCTTTGCTTCTCTCCGAGGGCTGTGGCAGGTCTGCAGCAGTACCATCCCAGTTGCACTGGGATCCAGGGAGATGTCCCAGGTATTTGTTGCTCTTGAACCTCTTAAGCTGTTGACATGAACTGTTCAGGAGAGGCTCTGGTGTCCCTGCAGCTGCCTCTTGTTGGGTCAGTGTTTTCTTGAGTTGCTTTTTGTTTGTTACTAGGTGGAAGTAGTTTTTTTAAGGTGCTGTGGACTGAAGTTCTCCAGTGAGTTAAACGCTAAATCTCCCAAGGAAATTTTCAACTGGGGCCACGGTAGCAGTAAGAGCAGACAGGGCTGTGCCTCAGGCTTGGCAGGAAGGCTGGGCTTCCCTTCCTCCCTGCAGCATTAGCTGATTAAATTATGGTCTGTGGGCATGAATGAGGCCTGGGAGCCTGATGCCGTGCTGTGCAGGGAGGTGGTGATAACGTGGAATTCCATATGGGGTATGATTTATTTTGAGGTTTTGGAAGCAGGAAGTTTACAGATGATTTCTAGGCACCCAAGACTGCTACTGCCTTTAGATGGTGGATGAAGCAAGTTTTGCTGCTGTTGTGAAATCATGATAAGCACAGGCTCCATTTGCATTTCTTAGTCATAGAAATGCACAAACATGTCCGTAGTGCAAACTCCCAGGGAAAGTAGGTCCTGCAGGCAGGCTGCAGACCCAGGGAGAAAGTAGATCATTCATATATTCAGGTTATTTTGTGGTATTTGAAATGTAACACCAAAAATTATAGGAAGAACTTTTGTTGAAGGGTTTTAGCATTTCCCTTCCTGCAAAGTGCATGGAACAGAGGAAAAGGCAGTCAAATGCCACCTTCTGCAAACCTCCCAGAGCCTGGATTTCATTTTGCAGCTTTGCTTAAAGTTTAGTGGTTCTTTTATCTGGAATGGATTCTGTCTTCCCAAAACAGACTGGAAGGATTTACCCATGGGATGATTTAGTTTCTGGTTTGCTTCCTTTCTGTCACAAGATTTCCCAAGTACATTACACAAAACCTCTTTGTACTGAGGGGTCTGGGTGGGGCATTACACTTGGTAGTTACTGTGCAACTTTATGATATGTTATTAGGAGACTTGGAAGGCTCTACATGTACTCTGGGAAAAGACTGATTTAAAATCCTCTGTTGGCTTGAGGTTGTGTTTCCTTCTCCTGTGAAAGAAAGCCAGGTCCTGTGTCTCACGCAGGCTCCCCTCAGAGTTGTGTTTGTCTGAGAGCAGAATTACTGGTGGCTCCTGAAGTCAGTATTTCCTGGGAAAGAAACTGCAGCTGACAAATGTTGTTATTGCACGATAATTTACACCCTGCAAACCACTCATCAAGAGAACCATAAAATCCAAAACTTCCTGTGCAGATATTTTGCTTGAGGGCTGAAATATTGATTGTTTGAGAAAACAGAGCTTCTATTGAATAAATGTCTCTGGCTTTCACTGTTATGCCCATGTCTTAACTGGTAGTGAGCATGTGGCTGTTTGCTCTCACCCTGCTCCAATGGGTAAGAGCAAATCCTGCAGGATGCCCAGGTGCTGATGTGTCCTGCTTAATGCAAAGCTGGTTCAGAGCTAACCTGATCTGGCATCTCCAGGAACTGCCCTTGCTCCTCCTGCCAACAGGGAGGTTGATCTTGCTTTCAGGATTTGCAAAACCAGCCCTGCTGCTCCCCAGCACTGGTGTTATTGCAAGGAATCTGTTCTGGGGTGGGTTGTGTGGTTATACTGCACTGGTGTGCATCTTCTTTTGCAGAAGTCCAGGCTGTTCTCCTCTCTGACATGCTCGTGTTCCTTCAGGAGAAGGACCAGAAGTATGTCTTCGCCTCACTGGTAAGGCTTCAACCCTTTTTCCTCCTTACTTTTCTATGTGAGAGCCATAATGTTGTGTTGTGCAGCAAAACCAGCAATTGCCTGCTATACAACTTAATTTTCTTGCTCAGAACATTTTTGTTTGCTGAGCAGACTCCATTCTTTTTGATGGGAAAACATGTCTTCATGCCCCACCTCCCCTTCCTGCAGCGCCTTGGCACAGCTGATAATTGGCCTTGAAAACCTGCCTGTCACTGGAAACATTTGTGCTTTGCAGTTTGTGCACACTGGAGCAGTGACTGGGCTGGGAGGGGGTGAGGGGATAATGCAAACATTGTAAAAATGAACCTCAGCAGAAAGCAATGTCCAAATACACTGTGGGCTGCTGCAGGGGGCACTGAGGTGAAATGCCAGGGCAGTAAATTCAACAGAACAGCTTGAAAATAAATGTCAGAGAAATATATTTGTAATGTGCAGGAGCAAAAACATTAGGTTTGAGGGCAGGTCCCCAAAAAGAGCTGGGCACATTGACCTGCTAAAGAAACCTGGTGCATAATGGAGTCTGCTGGGCTGTACCTTCCAGGCATGGTCTAGACTGGCTAAACCTTGTGACCTTTCCACTCTTTGAGCATTTTGAAAGCTGATAATTTGTTATTCCAGTTCCACCAACCCTCTGCACAAGGCTCAGTGCCCTACACTGGGGAAGCTGATTTGCATACAAGTCCTGCTAGTGAACCAGATCACCCCAGCTGTAGCATGTGGTACAATGCACAAAGGGGCTGACTCGTGTGCAGGTGACACAGCAGCCTGGGGACGTTGTAACCCAGCAGGCTGATGACACAGAGACCACAGCACACAGGGAACATCACCTCACACATGAGGTCTCACATAGCAGTCAGCTGTGAGCGTCTGAGAAGAGCAGAGGTTTTGTGGGATTTGGAAACGACTTCTTCCTGGAGAGAGATGGTGAAGACATCTCTCTGTGTGTGAAGCAGGCTAGCAAGCTGCACCAAGTGTAAGGAGCTGTGATATTAATGACAGGGAGAGCGTGGTCAGTAGGAAATGAGATCAGAGCAAAATATGGTACAGTTTATGAAACCACAAAGTCAATTCAAAATTAATTATTTCTTGAAATGGAATGAGGTAAAATTGCTTTTCTTTCAGAACTGTTGGAGGAAAGCAAACCCATCTCTTTTGTTTGACCTCATTGAAATTATTTTGGTTTTGTTAATTAGCCAATATGTCCAGAAAATTTTTACAGACCTGAGAGATGTAGCACTATGGTTTATTGGGACCTTTTCAATGCTAGTTTGGATCTGGGAGCTAGCTCTAGTCACCCTCCTCACCCATTTCTTTCCATCTGAAGGACCAGAAATCCACTGTGATCTCTCTGAAGAAGTTGATCGTACGAGAAGTGGCTCATGAAGAGAAGGGTTTGTTCCTGATCAGCATGGGTGGAAAGGATCCTGAAATGGTGGAAGTCCATGCCAGCTCCAAAGAAGAGCGCAACGGCTGGATACAGATCATTCAGGACACAATGCACACCATGTAAGACACTCAGCTGTTCTTGTGAGGCTGGGGGTGCACTGGCTGTGTTCCTGTAGTAATTGAGCCTTGTCTCCTGTCCAGGGATAGAGATGAAGATGAAGGAGTCCCTTGTGAGTCTGAGTTTGAAAAGAAATTGTCCGATGCAAAAGTGAGAGGACTGAAAGGTAAAATCTGCCTGGAACAGAGCTGGGGAGCCACTGTGGAAAAATACACAGGAGGTTTTGGGTTGGGTTTTGTGGTCAAAGTGTGACTTTTTTTTGCTGTATCCAGCAAATAACTGCAGTCCTGGTTTGCAGATCACCCTCCTTGCATTATTCATTTTCCGAGCCTGCTGTGCCAGGTTGCCCAGGGCACTGTCGAGCTGCCGAGCCCAGCACATATTGTCGTGCTCCACTAGATGGGGCCAATATCTCAGGAATCGCTCAGGTTTCCTTGCCAAAGCTTTTATTTTGTCTTCATCCCTGTTTTCTGTTCACCCCCACAGAACAACTTCTGCAGAAGGATAAACAGATCCTGCTCTTGCTGGAGGAGAAGATGAAGATCTTCCAGGACATGGCAGACAGTTCTGTGCAGGAGGAGATGCCAGACTCCAGACTGCTCTTCAGAGCCAACACAGAAGAGGCTCCAAAAGGAGAGGCAATCATGAAAACGGCAATAAATGAAGGTGAGCCAGTCATGTGACATGTAAATGATACTAACCAACTATAATTGGTTACTGTCAGTGAAGACATCAGTTCTCAAACACCGCTTTTGCAGGGGACATCTTCTGTTTGTCAGGATAACAAGATAAGGAGAAACTGCTCCTCATGGTATTGTCTCAGGGACAGATCATGAGGATCAGGAAAGGAAGCAGATATCGTGAGGTTGTTGAAAGAGGGCAGGAAAGTCAGCACAAAGAAAACCATGCATTGAACCTGCTTTGGGGTCAGGAGCAGCATGGGATTTATCCTTGGCTGAAATTTGGACCATCCAGGCTTTTGCTGTTCTTCAGTCTCAGCAAGATGTGAGGGTGGGGCTTGGGTTCTAGCAGGCGCTTGTGGTGCCTGCAGGGGACAAGCAGTTCTGTTGACAAAGGCAAGGGTAGGTGGAAACTCAGGCTACTTTCCAGTATGATCTTTGGAGAGGCTAAAATTATTAAATGCTGTTGTCAGAGAACATTGAGGTTGCCTGAAGGAAGAGAGGGAGGTGTAAGCTTGTGCAGAGCTCCAAGAGTTGGAGTTAGTGGTCAGACAGAGTGAGTTTTTGCAGGGGCAATGTGTACTGTTCGTGTCCTTGTCACAGAAACCTAGTTTCTTTGTACACTAAATAGTTTCTGACCTGAGCTCAGGCAGGGATGAAAATAACTCAGAAACCTGAGGTGGGCTTTAACAAAGACATTGCTGCTTTTTATCAGTTGAACTGCTGCAAGACCTGGTGAACAGGAGCCTGGGCACTGCCCTTGGACAACAGGTTAGCAGCACTGCCATGGATCAGGAGGGAGGAGTTGGCCCTATCTCACTCCCTAGAAGGGCAGAAACTTTTGGAGGATTTGACAGTCATCAGATGAACGCCTCCAAGGGTGAGTAGTTCTGTGTGTGCTCATCAGAATTTGTTAATAACACACGTCATCATATCCTCTTGCTTCAGAAGGACTTCAGCTGGTGGCTTGGGTTTCACAACTCCTCTCCAACAATAGTTGATAGATTAAATCACAGATTAGGGAAAAAGCCTATGTACAGGTAGATTGATGGTAGCTAAGAACCTGTGGCTATACAAGGGTTGAACATCTGAACTCTTCACTTCTCTCTGTGCTCTCTCTAAGTAATACCTCCTATTTTACTTATGTGCCACATGAAAGCATTTGGCTTCTCAATAAATTAGTTTCTTCTTGTTATTATTGTAATATCTACAGGTCTGTTCTTTGTTCTTCACTTTTTTTCCCAGCAGGAGCCTGATGCTGTTGCATTTACAAATGGATGTGAATATTGCTGAATCAAACACCTTCTCCCCTGTCTCTGCTCTCTATGCATTTATGTTCCACCTACATCTGCATGCATTATTCCTCCAATTAAGTCTCTCCCGAAGAAATGCGTGACTACTCATTTCAGCTGCATACTTGGCTGCTTCCCAATGCCCTCTTTCTTTGCTCTAGTCATCAGAAACTTCCCTGTCCTCAAATTCCTTTCTCTGTGGTCTTACTCACACTCCCAATACAACCAGTTTTGCTGTGCTAGTGTCTGTCTCAGCACTGGGATCGTTGGACCTCGTCTGACCTCCTGCATTAAAGGAGCAGTGTTAGCTCCAGACAGTCAGACATGAGAACTATGTAGAGGCTTTCCCAGCTCTCCTGGAGAGCCCCAAAGGCCTTGTTATCATGATGACAAATATACTCACACTGGAGGGGTTTGTTGAGGGTTGTGCCTCTCTCTGTTGCAATGATGAATGGGACAACCTCAGGCTGTTGCCCAAAATCTAAGTTTTCTGTAGAAATACCCTCTGAGTCTAATTCAGCAGCTGTAGGGTCTTGGGAGACTTTGGGAAAAGAATGCAGGGCCTATTTGTTCTGCCCAGGAGGTATGAAACCTGGCATCCTCTCCAGTTCTTCTGTTCACAACCTGTGAAACCTCGGGCAAGGCTTATAACCTGATTCCCCTTCGTTCTCCCCTCCAGCAAAGCAGAAGGGAGGAGTTTCCTCCTGCAGAGAGGTGGAAGGTCCCAGGACGTGGCGCAGGAGAGCAGGTCTGTTAGGAGGACTTGAGGGTCAGCCTCTAACAGCAGAGCCAGCCTCGGGGGTGGGGGGAGGAGAGGGCCTTTACACCAGGTGTGGTGTCCTTCATGCTGCTGCAGATTCAGGTTTATGTGTGTGTGTGTGTGTGTGCAGAAGGAAAGTTGCCACTGCAGGTGTGGGTTTTCCCCATGGGCTGCATCTCAGCTGGCAACAGGAGTACAATAGTCTTGGCAAGAGCTAGAGGATGGAAGGTCTGTGTGACTCCTTTAGAACAGAAGGGCAGCACAGGGGGAGAGTCAGAGCCCTCCTGTCCCCACAGGTCAGCTCAGTCCTGCTCAGGAGCACTGATATGAGCCACCCAGGGGGAAGTTAGAAAGAGAAGCCTAGTGTCCCTTTGAAGATCCAGGTATCTGATAGCTAAGGTTAATGATAAATTGTTAGCATAGAATTACAGAGGGTGTTGCACAGCAGTATCTGACCCAGATGTAAATTAACTTGCACAAGAGAGGCATTGAAACTATACCTGCAATAATATACCCTGATATGATTCTGTTATCATCCTCCATCTGCTCTTATGCTGCCTCATGTCTTCTCAGCAAGTATTCTGTGGTAGTAGACAGCAGTGCAGGGACTAGACAGAGCACCAGCTAATAGCTGAATTTGTCAGCACGTTCTCTGAAACCAAAGTCAACCCTAATCTAAATTCACATCCACTTTTTCTGGTAGTGCTGACGTGTTCCGTATATTTAGGGCTCAAATTCATTTAGTTAAAATGTCAAGAGCTCTGTGTCCGCTTTTGTGGAACACGTGAGTTTCCTGTATTAAATTCCTCAGACTTTAGCAAGTTCACCTCTGCCTTAAAATGTTGAATAACTGATGTCAATGCTGGCTCCTTCCTTTAGGTGGAGCGAAAGATGAAGGCGATGATGCTCAGGACCTTCGGAGAACAGAGTCAGACAGCATTTTAAAGAAGGTATGGCCTGATTTGTGTGTCTGCCACCACTGAGTTCAGATTTCAGGAGTGACAGCTCTAGCCTTAAAAACATGCCTGACAATTTCTTGACAATTAGATACATCTTAATAAGTTAAAAATAAAATGAAACGTGAAATATGCACGCAAAACCACTGACTTGAAAACCACTGCAAATCAGTTGTACTCCTTAATGGCACAGGTTAGCTACTATCTGTCTGCAGGTCAGCCAAAGCATGTGTTTAATTTTGCATTGTTATTGAAATGGTAAGGTCAGCTACAGCCTTGCACCTTTTCTTTCTGAGGATCGATCCATCACATAACTGCAAAATAATACCTAATTAACATTTTATTCTATATGATTCTAGATGGCCTAAAAACATGCATGAATTCTACCAAAATGGAAGGTGGAGGGGAGTGTTTAATGGATGTGTCATTAGTTCAGCTTCAGAAGACATGTGCTGTGATTTTTCATTGTCCTCATATTAAATTTGTGATCTTGTCATAGGGTGGAAATGCTAATTTGATGTTCATGCTGAAAAGGAATAAGGAGGTAAGAATTGATTCCATTGCTCAGCTGTTCCCTTCATTAAAGTGGCTAGGGAATTTGTCTCAATAGGTGATAATGTAGAAGAAAACACATTTAATTTGCTGAAGCACATCTAGACTTTTTAAATACATTAAGCTGAACCCACTGTGTCATTTATTTGTTTAACCTTGGATGTTTAGACAGAGAATTCGCTGATTGTCATCTGCTTGCCAGCAAGATGATATGTGCTGATTATAAGCAGCAAGGGTTAATTACCACCAGGATGCACAGGGCTGTATTTATTGTGCATCTGCAGACAGAGAGAGTTTAATTTTATGTTGCAGGTGCAGTGAATTGGGGCAATTAGATTTCTATTCTCCCTTTGATACACATTCATAACTCCTAATTAGCATTAATGACAAAATGAGAAGCAGTTCTCTTAATACTGGCTATCACTTCACTACTGCAAATACTGAAGTGCTCTTTTTTCTTCTTGAAATTAATTGTAGGATATGAGAGATTCAGAGAAATTTTTAGCTGGGCTAAATTTAGGGATAGGGCATAACTCCAAAGTAGCTTGCTCTGTATTGATGCATGAGGTGTTTGCATTTTTGTATTTTCAGAAAGCCTCCAAGAACACACCTGCTGTACTTGTGTGCCTGCTGTAGTGCAGCTTTTCTGCCTGGTGGCAATGGGTCTTGTATGGGTCAGCTAGGGCAGAAGGGTACAAATAGTCCACATCTATTCAAAGGTTGCTTTTTTTTTACCCCTTGAAATTTTTTTCCGGAAATTTTTAAGTGAACTTCTGGGCTTCATCTCAATTACTCAGCTTGTTCTTGAGCAAGCTGATGCTGTGGGAAATGGTTTGTAGAGACAACCCAGGACTTCCCATGAGCTCTGTGCCAGGAGGTGCCTCTGCAGATGTTCCTTCCCCTGCTGCAGTGACAGCTAGTGAAGGGAGGAGGGTGATGCCAGGCACTTCTGGGAGATGTTCAAGGGGTCCATTGGTGTACTGGGGACTGATGCAGTCATTGCAAGGGAAGAATGAGGAAAAGCAGGGTGCAGAGGGATGGCTGTGCAGCTTGTCAGACCCACTGGTGGGACACAGAGCAAGAGAAGGTGCTGTCCAGTACCCAGCACCCAGTGAGATCTAACAGCAACGCTTCTGTTTTCTCGCAGCAGGTCCTCCAAACCATTGCCAGCCTCCATAAGCTGCTCAGTGCTTTGCAGGTAGGCTTAGCCCTTCATTCTGCTCCCACACACTGCTTGCCTGAGCTGCCAGTTGTGCTTTGCCCCTTGTCTCCTCTTCTTGTGACACAGCCTTTCATAGCTGGACATCCCATGGCCGGCCTTGCAGGCTGTGGGAATGAGCTGCTGCCTAAGGGAACCAGTGCTGACCTGAATTTGGGAAGCTGCTGGGGGAGATGCTTTGCCAGCATGCTCTGGTAACCAGGCAGCAGTGCTGGGCTGGGTTCAGAAGGGGTTCAGTACAGCACCCTGGGGTTCTCAGGGATGGGCCTCTCCCCACAGAGAGCATGCTGCAGTGATCTCTGTGTCCTCTCTCCCAGGGCGTGGTGCTGCAGCAGGACACCTACATCGAGGACCAGAAGCTGGCTCTGAGCGAGAGGGCTCCGAGCCGAAGCTTCTTCCGGCCCACCTCGCTGCTGGAGCAGGAGAAGCAGCGCAGCCTGGAGAAGCAGCGCCAGGAGTTGGCCAACCTGAAGAAGCAGCAGACACAACACCAGGAGGAGAGGCGGAGGAGGGAGAAGGAGTGGGAAGTCCGGGAGAAGGAGCTGGCCGAGCACGAGGCCGAGCTGGCGCAGCGCGAGGAGCAGGTGCAGAGGCTGAGGCAGGAGCTGGAGCGGGAGCGGGAGGAGCTGCAGGTGAAGAAGGCGGCCTACCAGCTCGACCTGGAGAGGCTCCGCACGGCGCAGAAGCAGCTGGAGAGGGAGAAGGTGCAGCTGAAGCAGGACGTGGAGAGATTTGCTCAGATGCGGCAGGAGCCTGACCACAACCAGGTAAATGATGATGACAGCCAGGATCCTAAGGAAGCTGATCCCTGCAAGGAGCTCCCAGCCAGCTCCTGGGTGAACTGCATGCCCCTCACAGCTGCCAGACATGTGGGCACTTATATTTGAATCTGGCTCTTCCCCTGTGTATGATCTGCTGCACTTTTTGCACCTCTGGAGTGCTGAGGCACTGCCAGTATTGGTGCTTCATGGTGTATTGGGGGTGCCTGGCCAGTGCTGGGCAACCTGAGCTCTGCCTGCTTCCCTCTCTGTGTGTTGGGGGATGGCAGAGAGGAGGTGAAGGTGCCCCAGGCAGGCCAGGGGGTTGACACTGCCTCATGTTGGCCTTCACCAGAGGTCTGAGCTCTGGGGAGCAGTCAGGCAGACGGGACATCCTTCATAGAAACAGCCTGAGTGTTGTGGGTAACCTGCAGCCTCCAGCTGTCACAAAAACCACTTGTGAGGCTGATTACTGCAGGGCAAGGCTGTTCATATGCTGACATCCATCTCCAAAAGCATTCTCAATATCCAGCAAAGAGATGGCATTGCCCCTGTCCTGAAAACACTGAGCACATGCAGTCCAGTTGTGGCTCAGTGAGCAAAGGTCCCCAGCTCTGCTGGAAGAGGCTTCTGGTGTCTGACTGCTCTCAACCACAAAGAAAAACCCACACACAGACCCTGGTATGGGCATTTTTCAGCAGGCTAAAGTTTACTCCTTCGCAACTGTGCAGCAGTCTGACTGAGGAGAGCCAGCACCACTGACAAAACATGGACTGAATTTAATCCTTAAGCCTGTTGATCATTTGTTTGTTTGTAACTCACTAACTCTGACTTTAATTTGCTTAGAGCTGTAGCAGAGTTAGTTTTAAATGCTGGATTGCAGAATGAGAATGATTTTCGATGCCTGAATGGCCTAATTGTGGAGCTGAGCAGTGAGCTCTGAAAAGTTAATCACCAAAGGAGGTCCTGCTCCCTCCCACCTGGCTCCTGATCAAGCCAGAAGTTTTCCAAGCAGCCAGTGAAGCTGTTCCAGCTCCAAGCACTTGTAGACAAGGGTCATGGATGCTGTGGGAGAAGCTGAGAGGTAAAATGCCTGCAAGGCCTAAGAGATTTAGGAGAAGGAAACACCTTCTCAAAGCAGGTATCTGACTGACATTGCAGAACTATTAATAGAGTGTTCAGTCAAGCTTTGTTGGGCTTGTTTTGATCTTCCCTTTGAATGTGCAAGCTCAATTACATTGTGAGACAGCCGTTAGGAAAAAAAAAAATCAGGAAAAATGCTTTTGCTTTCATCTTTTGCTTGGGAAGGCTTCCTTTGACACACGGTGCTCCTGTGCCGTGTGCTGGCATTCCCTTCCCAGAGAGGCATGCTGCTCCTTGGCCTCCTGCCACCATCTGTGTGTGCAAACGATGCAGGGTGAGTCTTGCTATTGAGATCTTAGAGAATATTTGCCCTTGGCTTGTTGATACATAGCAGAGTGCATGTAGGAGCAAAAGATAGTGGAGTGTTCCTCTTTGTATGCCTCGTTTTTTGTCTTGAACAGAGAGGGCTTTTCTCTCTGTATTTTGCCTGGATGGGGACAATGTTTTACCTGGTGAATGGGCTGGATGTTCACAAGAACAGCCTCTGAGAGTGGTCTGGGACATGCCTTTTCTGTCCATGTTCTCTGCTTGCCTCTTTCATGAAACACTTTTCCTTCCTAGGTTTCAAATCTACATGAGAAACTTGCCAGAGTCTCCTCCCAGTCCAGCACTGATGAATCCTCCATGCAGAAGAACCCTTCCCTTCCTAAACAAGGGCACTTTGATGCAGAACTTTCTGTCTCCCCCAAAAGGAACAGTCTTTCAAGGACACACAAAGAGAAAAGCACTTTCCATTTGCTTAGCACAACAAACCAGACTAACAAGGCAGCTGAGGAACAGACCCAGATGCCTACTCGCCTCTTCAGTTTAGCCAAACCAAAGGAGAAGAAGGAAAAGAAGAAAAAGGGCAGGGGACATCGCTCCCAACAGTCTGGTGAGTGTCAGGAGAGCTCACAGGTGTTTTTTCAGGGTTGCTAAGCTGGTTGTTTTCCTTCAGCCAGCAAACTTGTGGAAGCCACAAAATCTGGCTTGAAATGAGGATGGTGACACAGGGATGGGGAAAGCAGCTGTGCTGAGTGGACTTCTCAGCTTGAATTGATCTTCCATGGGCTTTTCTGCCTGTTCTGCAGCCCCCGGGGTTGTCAGAGGGACACACACTCTTCTCATTGTTTCTTCCCTTCCTATCCCATCCTGAGCAGCCTCCATGGGCTGGATTCTCTGCTTCAAGGAGGAAAATGTTCTGCTTCAGTGTCAGTGCTTTCAGAAGGAGCTGCTGCTGGGATGCTCCTGGCTGTTGCAGCTCCTGAGGCATTGATGCCTCCTTTAGCTCTGTGGCAGTTTGGAAGTGATACCCACAAGCCTGCTGGCCTCTCCCCTCAAGCTGGTCTGTTTTGTCTCTTGATCTGAAACAAAAACATACAGGGTTTTTTGTTGGTTTTTTTTTTTTTTTTTGTCTGGTAGTTTTGCATCCCCTTAGGACTCAGAGCTGCACCTCAAACCTCTGACCCACATGAAATTTGATCACATGCCCTCGGATGACCGGTTTCATTCATGCTAGCTCACTGATGTTTTCCAGCCTGTGCACAGGAAATCTCACCCATTACAAGGTGTAATTTCATGGTAGCTCATCAGGGAACTGAACATCTTTTAAGGGGCCTGGTGGATTTGGCAGACAGCAGGGTTTCTGTGCACATGGAGCCCCGCTCTGCCTGCTGTGTCCCTGTGTTCCCATAGTGATTCCCACATGATGTTTTTTGGTGCTGCAGATTCTCACTCATCAGAAGCACCTCCAGAGGGTGAGGAGATCTTCTGCTGAGCATGGACTGTTCCAGTGGTCACTCGTGGCATTGGCACCGTGGACATCTCCCTGCCTGTGACGCAGCACGCGGCTGGTGCCTGCGCTGGACGAGCATCTGGAGGTTTTAAATAAAAAAAAGTTCTGAAGTCTGCTAAGTGGTGGATAAGGGCCTCTCTCCTGTGGTTTTAGGTGAATTCTCCCTGCGGAGGCTGTGCCTGCATGGCACACAGGACCATCTCCCTGTGCAAACCTGGGGTCAAACAGATTGGGATAGATGTTGTCTGTCTCTTCTTATTGCTAAAGGATGAGAGAACATAGCCTTAAGGGGTCTGTGCCTTCAAATTCCCCTTTTCTGGGGAAAAGAACCAAAACCAAGCATTTAGCAAAAGATTAGGACTCTACAAAAGGTGCATACACACTGGCATATATAGATATACTGTATATGTACATATATGTATCTATGTATCCACTGGGATATGCTTACAGTCCCTACAGCCAAGGTCCACCTATGGGGATAGATGATACCTGAGGACTTTCAGGGAGTGTGTAGATATTAAATATCTTGCCCTTACTGCTCCTCCGACTGTAACACAGTGACCTGCACACCCCTTTTGTGCTCATGGGATAGGGCATGTTTGGTTTCCGAAGGGTACATTATACCAGGAAGCAGTAACAGCATTCAGAAGCAACAATTCAGAGGATAAAAATTAAAATTTAAAATTATTATGAACAGTTTCTGTGGGGCAGAGGAATCAAATGTCAAACTGTTTCTAGAGTCAAGCAGAACATTATTGGGTATATTTAAAATGGCGCAGAAAAGAGAATTTTGGTAGGCTGGTAAGGCAATCCCAGGGAGCCAGAACAGACTGTTCAAATGGAAATGACAGTAAGCACCATTTTTTTAACACAGTCTCTTTGAGCTCCAGCTCACTCCCTCCCATCCCTGAAGTAAAGATTATGTTTTTGCCAGAATAGAGCTCTCCAGTTGCATTTGACATCCCCATACAAGGCTAATGACTGAGGCGGGGGGGGAGGTGGCTAAAAATCTGGTTTTAGGGATCTTTGTTCTGTTCTTTGTGGGTTTTTTAGCCTGCTTTTTGTGCTACCGTTGGTCTTCTGTTTCTCTGGATTTTCTCACTTGCCCTGCTGGTTTCTGAGGCAGAGTGAGAGCAGCAGTGTCTGAGCAGGTCAGTGAGATGGGGCAAGCTCCAAGGAGATGGCTCCTGTCCCTTTGGCTGTGCAATACCAGGCACTTAGGAACCATTTCTGGGGAGAAAAAGGTTCTGATGGACAAACCCCTGTGGGACAGGTCTGGAGGCCAGCGGGGCGTGTCCCCATGGCCTCTGGGGTGGAGTGTCTGTGCAGAACAGGAAGGTCCAAAGGCAGCTCTTGCTGTGCCAGCTGTGGGGTGTCTGTAGAGTTGTGGAATTACAGGCATGTGTTCAGTGGGGGAGGAGAAATACAACAAGACATACTTTTCTCAAAAATCACCTTTCTTCCAAACCCTGTCACGAGAATTACCCAAGTGGATTTGTAAATGGTTACCAGCTTCCAAATAGGTCAAGGTTTTGCTCAAGAGTTTGAAGCTGTCAGGTACATTTCCTTTCCTACCATTTTTTTTTCTTTGAAATAACAAATAATTTCTCTTCTTGTACTATTGTTTGATTTCAGTTTGCTCTCAGGCTTGCCATGAGCTGGTGACCCGCAGCAATTTTCAGAGGTAGTGCTGATGAGTATCAGCAGCATTGATGGTAAGGTGGATGCTTGGGCTGGGCTGTCTTAGTGCAGGAACCCTGCTTGCTTTGGAAGCTCTCTAAGCTATTAAAACTCAAAAAAAAAAAGAGGAAAAAAAAAGAAAGGAAAAAGGGTTGAGATTTATTTTTATTTTCTTTTCTTTCAAATATTATTTGGTGCTTGTTCTTAATTGCAAGCAGGGCTTGCAAAAATATTTATCTTTCATTTTATCTGAAAGAGTTTTTTAAAAAGGTTTACTTGGTTTTATTTTTTTTATTTCTTTTTACTTTTGCTTTTGTTTGGGGAATAGTTTGAGGGTTTTTTCCTCTTCCCCCCCTTTCTTTTTTTTTGTTTGTTTATTTGTTTTGTTTTCTTACCAAAAGATTGGTAAACCAAACGTTCTCATCTCCCTGTTTCCTACAAACCATGGAGTTGGGCAGTGCTGTTTTGCAGCTCATTCCATGCCCAAAGTCACACAATTTCAGCTGAGAGCTTTCTTCAAGACAGAGCATCTTCAGGCCAAAAAAAATCTGGGAAAAGACACAGTGACTTCAGACAGGGCTCCTTCTGTCAATTAGTTTCCATGTTTAAACATTGTGGTTAGGTTTTCTCATTCCCTTTGGAGGCAAAGGAAAAAGCAAAGCATGGAATGCCTTGCAGTGATGTGAAGGTCTAGTTGCTCACCAGCACCAGGAGACACGTGCTGGTGGTGTTACCTTTTTCATAAGAAAACCACCAACTTCAGAAAGTAACTTCTGCCCTGCTGCTTATACATCTGCAAACACGAATGGGCCAAGCTGAAATTTCTGGAAACCAAAGCATTGCATGGCTCATTTACTGTTGTGTGAACAGAGATCAGGGCACTGTTACATCTGAGTTCCCTCAGTCTGAAACAGCCTTTGCCACTATGAACTTCTCAGTTTATCCCACTGTCTTTTCCCCAGTCCCAGCACATGCTATGTTCACAACACAGCAATGTCCCATGGCTCTGAGAAGGGCACCAAAAGGCAGAGGAGTGACCCAGGGCAGCAGGATTGAGTCTGCCTGGCTTCACCATCTCTCCTGACCTGTGCAAATCAAAAAGAGCATTCAGTGCCTGAAGTGCAAATACTATTGGCTCAGTGATCTCCCAAGGTCCCTGTGGTTCCTTGACAGAAACCACAGGTGTGAGTCAGAAATACACTGACCAGCAATCCTGTGTGCCAAGCTGTTTGTGTCTTAAATTCTGGTGGACAGACCTTTGTCCCTGGAGGATGTCCGTTACTGTATGATTCACTTTTTTGGAATGAAGCCTCTCCTCCCACTCTGCTTCCTCCTTCTTTTACCTTTAGGAAGGTAAGGGCTTGTTTTTATCTCTTTAGCCTTTTATTTTTCCCATCTCAGGTTTTCTTTGGAAAGGCTTGGCATAGGTTCCCAGAATCAGATTCTTGCTCTGATCCCTGAAGATTGTCTAGTGTTTTCTGCTAGAGTATTGTCCCAGCTTGACAGCACCAAAACCTTTCCTCTTCCTGGCCTTAAAATTGCATTTGCTCCAGTTCCATGCCTGGCATCCATCCTGCAGTTGTTGAAAGCATGTTATTTCTTCAGCCCAGCCTGCTGCTGGTTGCCAGAGCCAGTCCCTCAATCCCATTTGGACCACCCAAACCACCCTGTTTTGCATGGGGTTCCTGGGACTCAGGTTCAAAAACATCTCTTTGAAGCCCATGTTGTTGGAGGAGAAGAGGATCCTGAAAGGGCTCTTGGAGCTGTTGGTGCTGGTGTTTCTTGGAGGGCAGAAATCAGATTTTATTTTCTTGGGCTTTTCTTGGCCAGGTCTTTGGCACTGCCCAACAGGAGGGATTTCAGTGTCCAGGAAAATTGAGAATGTGGGCTCAGACAAGTGCAGAAGTGGCCAGTATTAGCTGGGGGTGCCAGAATACCCAGCAGCAGAGAGTAGCTGTAGCAAAGGGTGGGAGACTCAATGGGGCTGTGTGGGCTTGGCCTTAGATTCTTTTAAATGAAGTGATCATCTCAACACGTAACTTGATGTCAGTTTGATGCCATAAAGCACTTTAAATGGAACTGGTCTTGCCCCTTTTAATTATGGTTATTTGGAGACAATCAGTTTTGCCATTGCTTCCTCCTTTGTATCCCCAGCAAAATCAGAGCTTCAAGTAGGCATGTGCCTGGTTTGGTTTGGCTTTTCCCCGAGAGGGGAGGAAGGGCCAAGCTGTTTGTGTTATTTTTAGACCAAAGTGGGTGTGAATCTGACTACAGTCCCACTGCAGATACGTGGCAGGACATGAGAACTGGCTTCTGTTGGCTCAGGTACATGCCCCAGGAGAGCCCATGTCAGCTTCACCATCACCTTCCTCACGGCAGGTAGGGAAGCAGCCCAGCAGCCCCACCAGTGCTTTTCCCTCCATCTCCTTTCCTTGGAGAAACTCAGAGCGAAGGAGATGTGAGGGGATGCATCCAAATAAGTGAGGCCCTTTCCATGCACCAAGGTGTTTGCTGTCCAGGCCACTGGGACAGCTCCCAGTGCCCTCCCCAGGACAGGAGCTGTCATCCCCACTGAGGGTGGACTCTTCCCTCTGGAGGTGTGGCAGCACAGCAATGCCATCAGCTTGTGTGGATTTGCATCCAGAGCGTCCCATCACCTTTGCACCTTCCTTGAGTCACTAGGATATCTTACAGCTATTGCTGAAACACCCAATTCCAGTCCTTCCACATGCCACCTAGTCAGAAGAGGTTCTTCAGGTGCCAAATCTCAAGGAAGCTGTCTAGGATATCTATGGCATGGAGCAGGGGAGGACTGGGCAGGAGACACAGGAGAGTATCTGCTAAAATCCCACAAAACATTCCTTGTTAACTAGAACTCTGGAAATTATTGTGCCTGCTGGCCAGGTTTGGGAATTTATCATGATTTAGGGCACCCTTTTAAATAAAAAACCTCCCCTGCTGCTCATAACTCTTGCTTCATTTGTCAAAAGGGGCAGCAATCCACAATTCTTCGTTGGTGATACAGCTAATTTTTAAATATAGGCGAGCTGAACTGGCCAAATCTCCTATACCTTGTGCTCTTCAGTCATGAGAAGTGTAATGCCAGCTCCCTTCACACCTGGTTTTCCAGGGCTCTGTGCCCTTTCCTTCCACTTGCATTTCACTGACACTGATGCTTTGCCCAAATATAGTTCAGCTTCCATTGCTAGGGGGGAGGGGGGAACAGGATAACACTCACTGCTTTGCATACAGCTACGAGCTTTGTATGTATTTAAGCTGCCTATAGGTATCCATCCTTTCCATGCACTAAAGTAATGCTACTATTTTCTTTATCAATATTAAACACTGACTCAAAAAAAAATATGAAATAAAAGTCTATGTCCGGTTCAGTTCGCCTATGGTTAAAGTTTAGCCTGGTGTTTATTTTGTACTAATATGGAATGCACTTGAGTAATTCCCAGAACATTGAGGTGTATTATAATAACCTGATATACCTCTGCTTTTGGTTTGTTTCTTATTAAAAAAAAAAAAAAAA
>VZRH01003307.1:1086907-1112515 GCA_013397555.1 Urocynchramus pylzowi | reverse complement strand
ATAATATCCTTTTTTTTTGTTTTTTTTTTTAAAAAAAAAAAAAAAAAAAAAAAAAAAAAAAAAAAAAAAAGCAGCTTTGCATTTTCATGTTGAACCCATAAAGAAAAAAAAGTTGGGAAAAAAAGATTTTTAAAGAAGAGGGTAAAACCTAATTGCTGTATGTTAATTTGTAATTATGTAAAAAGTGAGCAGGTTATTGACTGTAAAATTCTTCAGTTTTTCTGTAACTTGCCAGAAACCATTAGGTTTTGTAACAAGCTTTTATTTATCTTCCTTTTTAGTTATCAGTATCAACCTCTTGTAAAGTCATTCTTCCTCTAAATAAATTTGATTTCAAGTCTGAGTTTTCTGCCTGATTTATTCCCACACCTTTGGTATTTTTGCCAATGGCTTTTTTGCACCAAGGCTGAATGAAGAGCCCTAACCTCAACCTGTAATCAGTGTTTGCATTGCCTTTATCATCTCCATTCCAGTTTGAACCCACTGGACTCTTTATTTTCCTCTCTTACAAGATTTGCATTTTACTGAAGGACAGATGGCCATGTGATATTCCCTGGGTTTTTCTCCCCCCCACAGACAGGGCTTTTCATCCTTGTACAAGAAGGGGAAGTGTCACAGCTGTTCTGTGTGCCTCTTCAGCCCTGTGATGGGAATAATGGGAGTCTGGGGGCTGCCTGATGGCACAGAGTTCCTGTAAGCCCCTAACACAGCTCCGTGTCTTTGACAAATCTTAGACACAGAGGGTTTTTGGTTCTTTTGGCTTAGAGAACCAGACATGCTGCATCTCATCACAGAACAGGGTCCACGATGCTGTGTGGCTTAGGTGTATCCAGGTCTCCCCTGGGGAGGTGATGTAAGGAAAAAAAGTCTTCCTTGTGAGGGTGGTGAGGCACTGGAACAGGTTGCCCAGAGAATCTGTGGATGCCCCATCCCTGGAAGTGTTCAAGGCCAGGTCAGACATGGCTTGGAGCAACCTGATCTATTGGAAAATTCCTTGCCTGTGGCAGGCGTGGTGGAAAAAGAATCTTTAAGGTCCCTTCCAACCCAAACTATTCTGTGATTCCATGATAAGGTACATAGTGTTCCCAGTGCCTGCAGGCATCAGTCCAGGCAGGAGAGGATGCCAGAAGTACAGAGCCTCAGAAGTCATGGAGGACCTCAATGGCTGGGGTTTCCCCACAACCATTTTCTGCTGGATCATAGAAGTGATGACTGCTGGCCCTGTACTGCCAGTCCTGCACAGGACTCCAGCATGCTCTCCCCAGGCTGGAGAAGCTGGAGACCTGCATCCTTCACCCCATGTATTGATTTTGAGCCAGAGGAATTGCTTCATTTCCACTTGTTACTTCACTTGTCTTCAGAGGTACGGTTGGGAAGGAGAAAGGATTGCTTGAGGAGAATCAGAAATGTGTTCATAGAATCAGAATAACCTGAGTTGGAAGGGACCCACAAAGAGCATCGAGTCCAGCTCCTGACCCAGCACAAGACAGCCCCAAGTATCAAGTACTGATCAAAGCTTTGGGCTGTCAGCTGCTTTGGGGTGTTGTGTTGTTCCTCGGCAGGTGTCAGGGAACACCAGCCCCCGTTAGGAGTGCACTCCCTGCCTGGTATTTTTCCCCTCCTCTCAGCTGTGTTGCACAGGCTGTTCTGAGAGCCTGAGTCACGTCAGTGTACCTGAACCTACGCCCTGTCACGCAGCTCTTGCTCCAAGACAGGCAACCCCTGGGTGTGAGACAGGAGATGAAAGAGTTGGTTTATCTCCACGGCTGCTCAGCAGTCCTGCTTTTATTTGCATTCCCAGGCGTCCCAGCTCACCTATTTACTGAAGTTGAATAAAAGCCTTCGCCCAAACTGTCAGCTCCTGGGTATGGCTTTTAAAAAGCGTGTTTTCCTGTGGCCCCTCTTGGCTCTGCAGTCTGGATGCCTGACAGAAGCACCCCGTGGGGCACCCCCAGCCTTTGCATCGCTGCAGTGAAACAACAGCTGCTGGGAATGGGAGATGCTGCTCTGATAGAACAGACGTTGGTCACGGGAGATGGGACAGCACATTTACTGTTTGCAAACCACATGGAGAAAATCAAATCCTTTCTGAATCAATCCTCCTGCCAGGGAAAGGCTGGGTTGCAGAGCAAACCAGGCACCCTGAGCTTCTCTGGTCCTGCACAGTGCACTCCAAACCCCTCTGTTTCCATTGGCCAGGGGGAAGTCTGGGCAGGCAGTACAAATTGCCTTTGGCAGAGGAGGAAGCAAAGGGCCCTGCTGCTCCAGGACATCTCCATATATTAATTTGACTATCCTTAACCAGATTTCCATAATTTCATATGCTCACAATTTCCATGCTCTGATCCGTTACGGCACAGCGAAGACAATGAAATAGATGTTCTCTCCAGACCACAGGGATCAATCAGTTTAAGTGGTCCCAGGAAAGAGTGCTGGGTTTCTGAGCATCCCAGCTTTCTTGCCCAGACTTTCCTTGGCACCCAAAGTTAGAGCAAAATATCTCTGTGGCTTTGTTGGATGCGGTTGGATTTTCACTGGCACATTGACCTAAAAGGGGTCATACAGAATCCTTAGAATGGGATGAGCCTCTAAAAGGAGCATTGACAGGCACAGGAGAGGCTCTTTGGAAATATGGCTTAGTGATACCTTAAACATTTGCATGATCTGCATTTCCCCTTCCCTGCCCCAGCCGGGTTCAGTCCTGGCACTGCCTTCAGGGAAAGAAGCTGGAGGTCTGGGAGGACACAGGTGCAAGCTGGGCTGGGGCTTGCAGACAGGCCACTCATTCATGGAGGGTTTATTAAGAGAAGGAAAGGCAAAACCCTAATTAGTGCAGTGAGTGAGTGAGATGCCTTGTGATCAGATACAAGGTGAATGGTAAAGTAATGACTTACCTTTGCCATTGAAGGCACCTGGGGCTTGGTAATTTGCTACAGGAATGTTAAATATGGTAAATGTCTTGATTTTTAGGAGGTCAAACCATGTAAAAATTAAGTAGAAAATAGTATTTGACACTAGCAACTGATATGAGCACCCCCAGCTCTCTCAGGGATGGGCAGACAGTGGGTGTCCCTTGTGTCTCCCCTAAAGCTGCCTTCACACCTCCTGAATCATCCCCAAACCAGGCTTTGCTCTCCTGCCTCTGTTTCAAGGATGCCCAAGGGTGCAGGCTCAGGATGGACTCCCCTAGCCCCACTCTCTGCTCTCTGAAGCTTCTCTGTCTGTCAGTACAGAGGGCACTTGTTCCAGTCCCTTTGCTCTCCTCCCTTTATGGTCCATCCCTTGCACAGAGGCAGCTCAGCTGACGATTCCCAATCCCCCCTGACCTCTCACCACAGCCTGGCGTCTCTCCCTCCGGCGTCTCCAGATGCTCTTTCTTTCCCCTCTCCTTTCACCAAAGGGCTGCTTCTCACCAGCCACATCTTCCCAGTGAGCCTAATTAGACAGGAGCCTAATTAGAGCCGAGCAGGAGCGGTGAGTCATTAGCAAAACCCTGTGGGAAGGCCGGGAGCAGCCGTGATCCCGGCGGGGCGGCAGCGTGGGCAGAGGGGCCGGAGGCAGCGGGAGCTCCACTGGGTGCTGGGAAGCAGCCGTGGGGAAGCAGCTCCTGTTTGTGTGTGCGTGTGTAATTCCTCCAGACATGACCCAGAAATGGAGTGAAGGGTGTTTACCCTCCTCCCTGCACCTGCCAGGGGGGCACGCAGGCCCCAGTGCTGCTGGGCTGGCCTCAGGGCAAGGGGATGGCCGTCCATCCCACCCAGCCAGGGAAGGTAGAAACCAAAAGGGCTTTTCCTGGTGGCCCTTAGGCTTTTTTCTCCTTGTTTGGTTTCTACTCATCCCTTTTAACAACCAGCCATGCCCTATGATGGAGTGGAGCCAGCATCCTGGGGACTGGCTGCCTGCTGTGGCTGTAGGGAGAAGGAGCCCTGCTGGGGTGGAGAAGAAGAGGGATCACAGCAGTAAAGGGCAGAATTAAAATGTTTGCTTGGGATAAACCCACAGGACTGGGGATAGGTATGACAGCAGGAGTCAGTGACAGGTCTTTCTATCTGTCATTAAATCACATTCTGGCTGTAAGTGCTTCTTCACAAGCACAAGTTGTTCCATCCTGGCCTGGTCATAAACTGTGCTCCCCAGCCTTTGCTGGGAAAGGAGAGCTTCCCAGGAGAGACAGAACTGAAAACCCACAAATTACTTGATTCCTGAGCTCTGTAGTCCTCAGAGACTGTCAGGAAGAATGAAAGGACAGGTTGAGTAGCCAGGATCAGTCTTCTTGAACCCTTCCCCCAAATCCATTTGGCGGGGGACACACAAACACAGAGGGGCCCTGTCTGTGATCCGCAGCCCTCAGTGGCACAGCCTGGCTGGGGAGTGGGAAGTGAGATGTCCAGGCACTGACAGCATGAAAGCCAGGCCTTTTCCACCTAATTGGATCTGTTATTCAGCTGAGAAACACTGAATGGATTGGGTGGGCTCCGAGCTCGCCGTTTCAGTGAGGAAGTCGGGACGTTGTGGCAAAGTAGGTCACAGTGCTGCAAAACAGGGTGATGGCTCTCACAACAGCCCAGGATGTTAAATAAGGAGGTGGTGAAATGGAAAGAGAGACTGTGAGGAAGGAAGAATAAATGAGCTCAGCCTTGGCTATTCATTCCCACCGGGAGTGCCTGCTCCTGGCTCCCACCCTGGGGACCCAGCACTGCTGCCTGTGCCTGGAGGGCATAGGGATCCTGCTCTGCACGGGAGGGATTGGGCCCCGTTTAAATTCCCAGTGGGTTGTGGGGAGCTGCAGGCAAAGGTTTCTCTGCTCTTGCAAGCTTAACTCAAACACTGCTTACGGAGCAGCATTTCCATGCATGGCATTTTGTGAGCCTGGACTGTCTTCAGAGATTAAAACCTGTTTGGTTTACCCCAAGGGAAAGGGTGCATGGGGGAACAGGAAAACAATTTCACGTGGGATATATTGCAAGGAGAATGTGCAATGCTGGGGCATTGATTAATGTGCAGGAGAAGGTGACAAGCCATGGACATGAGGAGTTAGTGTTCTGTATGGAAATGGATGAATTTGAAAACATGTTGGATAGCTGGAAAAAAGTGCTCCTCTTCTCCAATTGTGTGTTTAAATACCAGAGTCGGCCTCTGGATGGATGTGGGGCTCCCTCAGACACCAGAGCTATTAAATCACCGGCTACTCTGCTTTTAATTGACTCTCATGACAAAGGCAGTGGGCTCAGATGATAATTCCCTGCAGGGCTTCATTGCAAAGCAGTATTATTCCACGGGCAGCTGGGGTCAAGCTGGGAAAATGCATATTTAAAACCCAATAAGGCACTGTGAGTTTCATTTAAAGAAGACACAGGAGTATCAGCCTTTTGCATCCAGGGACGTTCAGCATGCTCAGGCCTGGGGGAAGGAGGTCTGATCATGCCAGCTGCCTGCCTGGTTCCACCTCCAAGCATCTCCCTGCCCTCTCCTCCCAAGTGTTTTTTGGAGTGAGAAGCACCCTGTTACTGAGCTGGGGAACTCAGGTGGAGAGAGCTGATGGGCAGGCTCCAGCCAGGGCCAGAGGGTGGGTGGAAAGGAGCTGTATCCTGCCCCAGTTCTGCTGTAGGATTGGGCCCTGCAAAACAAAGGAGGTGTGGGATGAGCCCCGCTGCTCCTTCAGGGATCTCCATGTTGGGCTCCTGGCATTTCATGGGGAAGATGTCTGAGCTCCTGACACCCCACAGCGAGGGCTGGCTATAGAGTGTGGGCTTGTTGCCCAGGAGCCTGGGAACACACAACTCCAGCACCACCACCAGACGGGACTCTTTCCTAAGTGCTCACTCCCAGACAAAGCTGAGCCTGACCTGCTGAGATGGCAAAAAAAGCTCTTTTAAAAATGAAAACAAATCACATTTACATTTCTACCCCTGTACCTCCCATTTAAATGCCAGCCTGGCTCTGGCTGTAGCTTTTTTCTGTTGCATCCACTTCTATCTCCTGCTCCCCTCTTATTCTGTTGCTGCTAACCAAGAAACCTTTGTATTTCTCATTACTTCTAATTCCATAGCAACAGGTCGCTGCTGTCACAGCAGCTGCTGATTGCTTTTGAATTGTCTCTCAGGCAAGCTCCAGAATAAATACAAAAGAGCAGGTCTCTGCATGGCTCATATCAAAGCAAGCCTATTGTAAAGCCTCCCAAGCTGCTATTTAAAGTCCCAGAGTCGCATATAAAACCTGAATCAACAAAACTATAGGGGATTTCATTCACATTCCCCCTCTCCTCTCTTCCCCCTCTCCTGCTCATCAAACAGTAATTTCTAGCCTGAATTGGTTTCCCAAAGGGGTCTTTAATGAGCTTTTTCTATGGAGCCTTATACTCATATCTACCCAGCTCACGTCAGCTAATGCTGCCCACCCAGCTCCTGCAGGCAAGGGGAAAGGTTCCCTGTCTCCTTTGCCACTCAGAAATTCAGGCTCCAAATCCCTTTGAGACCCTGTATAACACCCATAGGAAATTTTGCTTCCCAAGCCAAACAGCCCCTGCTACAAGAGAAGGATTTTCCTGGTGCCAATTCACTGCTCTGAGCAATGCTCCCACAATCCCAGCCCTGAGCACAGCTGGAGCTGCTGGTCTTGTAGGGAGGGAAAACCCTCCCAGAGTGTTCCCAGAGCAGGGCTGAATCTCCCTGTGCCTCTGTGAGCTCCTCTGGGATGGGGAGAGATGCACATGAAGAGGAGCCTGGAAAGGCGCTCCAGCTGGAAAGCGCATCTCTCCTGTCAAAAGGCCCCTTTCTTGGGAGCTGCAGCAGCCAAGAGAAGGCAAATAAGGAAAACAGAAGCATGAATTCTTCTTGTCCTCCTCAGAAATTACTGGCTTTCCCTGGAGGAGTACGGCTGTGTCTGTGCTGGGCCCCTCAACCTATTTGGCAGGTGTTCTTAGCACTGCAGACTTGCAAGTCCTCCTGAAACCATGGCATGGACGAGCTGAGAGAGAGCAGCTGTAGAACAGAGAGCCACATTATGTCCTCAGGACATGAGGAGCCCTGGACTTCATTCCCAGATCTACCATTAACCTTGGACAAGACACTTGACATTGTGCCTCAGTTTCCCAAGCACTGAAGCAATAATAATTACAGCTGGGCTGGTTGCTTTGGAGGCTGTTTGTGAACCACCCCATGGAGCACCAACCCTGTTATTAGTCCTCGGCCCTGTTATTAGACCTAAATCCAACTTCTGAATGAAGACTCCTGTGAAAAACACAAAAACAGTTTCCCAGATTATCATTTTTATTAAAGTTCACAAGCAGCTGAAGGGGAAAAAAAAAAAAAAAAAGACTAGAAGATGTAAATAAACGTCATCCAGCTCATTGCAGACTGGCTGTGCGGAACGTGTGCACTTCCCGGCAGCCACGGGCACCCGCTGCTCCGAAAAGACCTCTGCTGTTTGAAGCTGTGTCAAGGCTTTTCATGGCATTGCATCATTCAGCTGGCCAGGCTACAGCCCAGCCTCGTCCAGGGGCGAGAGGCGAGCCTGGAGAATCTGGAGATCTTGCTGTGCAGGGAAGCAGGATGCTGGGGCAGTGCACAAGCAGTGGCCAGTCAGGAGCTGCATCCCTGTACTGACAGCTGAAATCCACGTGCCTTCCTCCACAGCAAAATGAGGAATGGCTCGGGCTGACAGCTCTTGGATGCATAATCCCAAACACAGTTGGCAGCCAGCGTGCGTGGATAACCTGGGGCAGCCTCAGCCCAACCGCTGGCAGGCAGCTCACACACAGTCAGAAATGCTCGCATCTCTCCAAGGGGAAGCCAGGGTGTGGGGTGCAGCAGGAAGGAGGGGGATCCCTCCCCAGCCCACCCTGAAATCTCTAATCCTCTTGCTCTCCCTCTGAGGCCTTGCTGGAGCCAAGGTGCCCCTTCCCAAGGCACGAGAGTTCCCCACTGCCCCCCTTTTTCTGCTCCTTTGCTAATGAGAGCCTCACCCACGCGCAGGGAAGCTCAGCAGACCGGCTCCGAGCATGCCGTGGGCTTTATCTGGGGAATATCTCGGCAGTGGTGCTGCTGCCTTGGCACACTAACAGAGCCCTGTGCTCTTCCCAGCAGCTGTGTGTGGGGAGCCACCCAGCCTCTGACCAAATCACAGCAGCGAGGAATGGGGGGGAAAAAATTTAAAAGGCCCAAAGTACAATCCAAAAGGCATCTGCTCTGTTTTGTCACAGTACCTGGTGCTGCTGGCAGCCATCCCAAGCTCCTGTGTTTTAATATTTCAACCATTGCCTCCATGAAATGGCCAGAGTATGGGGAGAGCCAGATGCTCTCACCTTGTTCCCTTCAACAAACAGTTCCAAGTCACCCAAGCAGCAACCACTGCCAATGGCAAGCTCACTGCCTTACAGAAAAACATATTAATATCTCTTAAGTCCCCCATCTGAGTAACAAAAAGGGCTACCCAGCCATGTTTGCTGAGGGATGCAGTCCATCTCCCCAGCCCTATTGGTCCATAGGAGCCCACAAGCCATCCCTGTGCCCCCTGTGCCCAGCCCAGCAAGGCAGTGCTCTCGGCTCCATCCCTGCACAGTGGCCAGTGACCAGTGGTGGGGCTGGGTAGCCCTTGGTGACCCCCTGGCGTGCTGCTGGCAGTGGGGCCCCAGCTGTGCCTCCCACTCCTGGTGTCAGGAAGGGATGTGGAAGTTGCCTCGGAGTCCTGTGCGGGAGGACAGGAGGCTCTCGGTCACTGTGCTGGCTCCAGCCGCAAGAGAGGGGACATGGATGTGACTCTGGCATCTGGGGAAGGAAAGAGAAAGCTCATTAACTGGTGTGATGCTCAGCTCAGCCCACACAGGGCACTCACTGGGGTAACCCCCACCCTGACTCCCTGAGGTGGGTGGAGGTGGAAAGCAGCTGGTTTCTTTAGGAGTCGGGGTGTCCTTTGCTTGTGAAGGAAGAGGGGGCCTTCAGCTGGGGAGGGCTCAGAGCCAGGTAGCAAAAATTGGTGGACATGATAAGGGAATGAAAAATGGAGGGAAAGGTTTTCACTCTCTTTTTTTTTTAGGGCAGGGAGGAGGGCCCAGGAACAGACAAAACAAAAAGACCCTTTTTCTCTTTTTCCACAGGTTCCTCCAAAAAACATCCGTATCACTGACATTTCCAAGGGGTTGATTAATACAGTCTGGGGCCAAACTCAGACTGCACATGTTTCCATCTGCCCAGGGTTAGGAAAAGCCTGATTTTCACTGACTTTCCTCCCCAGGCCAGCCACTCCCTTCCAACACTGCCTGATAAACTGGCTTCGGAGACAACCAGCCACTTGGAAAGAGCAGCAGCGGCAGAAAAACTGCAATCCCTGTTTATCCAGCCTTGCTATTATACACATGCAAATGGGTTTCCCTAGGAGCCACCGGGAGAAACCAGCTGTGACTCAGTTCCAGGAATTCCAGCAGGTTGCAAGCAACCACCCACCCCAGCAGCAAGCAGGTGAGCAGCAGCCTCTAGGAGCCAAGAGATATCCTGAGTTTTTTAGGGCTGCTCTTTGCAGGTACACAGGTCTTGGCATGGGAAGGTGCCTTTCTGTGAGCAGGACTCCATGGATGAAGCCAGGAATGATGCACACTGCAAGGTGAAAGCACTGCTGCACGTGGAAGGCAGCCACACCAGGCAGCTGTAAAGGTGTCTTTGCAAAAGGCTTGTTACCTAAGCTGTAATGTGGTAACCAGGAAAAGCCATGGAACTGACCCAATTCCTAGTGTGAGTGTGGTATCAGGATACAGCCCAGGGCCTGGCACGTGGAATAAATCTTTGCAGGAGCTCTGGGGCCAAAGTTCAGATGTCAGGTGCCTTCAGAATCCAGGTGTTTTCAGAACAGCCTCAAAACCCTTCAGCCTCAGTCACTCAGTGCCCACCCAAAGGCAGGCACCAGCTGCTGGTACCACCCACAGCCCTTATGGGAGCTAAGAGCACCAAAGGGCTCCAGTGGAAGCCACAAAATCAACTCTGAGCTTTTGGATATGTCCCAGGAATCAGTGCCTGAGCAGTGCCCAGCCACCAACCTCTGCTCCCTACAGTGAAGACTGTGAGGAGGGTCCTGTAGGAGCTAAAAAGCACCCAATTAGGGACCTCTGGGCAGGGGAAGCCCTGGCTCCTTGATGCTACAGGGTTTGGGCTGTCCTCTTTGTTTGGAGGTGGAAATTCCAACATCTCCACCCCAGGAGAGCATTTGAGGCTCAGGAGGCAGCACAGAGGGATGCAGTGACTCCTCTTTCCAATTCACCTTCCTTGGCTGGACCATGAAATCTGAAGTGACCATCCCACCCCCATCTGTGACTCTGCTCAGTGAAAATGAGAGTATCACACAGCACAGATAGTGTGGAGAAGCCACTTTAATGTGGAGACAGGCAGCTTGGAGAACCTGTTCCTGGTGCTGCCTGAAGTCACCTCTGGGGAAGGGGTTGAATTGTCCCCATCAACTGTCTCTGCCCAGGACTGTGACAAACCACCCACCACCCCCCTCCCCCGAGCTGGGCTGTACTTGTCCTTATCAACACAGTCTTGATTAGCAGAGTGCTCATTTGTCATGTTCTGCCTCCCCTATGGCTCCACCATCTCGGGTGGGAGGGGATGAGGCTTTCACGTTTCATATTGCTAATCACACTTGATCCCTGGAATTAACTGTGGGTAATAAGCACTAAATTAATGTCACACGGCCTCCTTGGCAGCAGTGCTGGGACCTCTGCTGAAACGTGTCCCTGCTCTATCTGGGAAGGGCAAAGGCCATGCCCTCGAGGAAGCATTTCCAGCTGATCAGTTTTATGCTTCATATGAAAAGCAAGCTGGGTGGTTTATGACCAACATTTGTCAAGGACAGACTATTTGGTTTTACCAGGGACTAGTTTATGGGTG
The DNA here is from genome assembly GCA_013397555.1 of Urocynchramus pylzowi. Lineage (NCBI taxonomy): Eukaryota > Metazoa > Chordata > Aves > Passeriformes > Fringillidae > Urocynchramus > Urocynchramus pylzowi. Next base: position 1,101,638 of record VZRH01003307.1, on the reverse strand, counting down.
GGAGGCTGTTTTTTCCATGAATACAAAGTACTGTCTCCTGCCATGTGACTGCCCAGGCCTTTTTCCACCAGCACACCGTGCTCTGCTCTGAGGGTTGGTTGCTCCTGAGTTTTTCCAGGGGAGAGGAGGCAGTTCTGTAGGAAACTGGGCAAGTGCTGGCCAGCCTGCCTCCTGGGCATCCCTACTTGAAGAAGGATCCCATAAGGACCAAATCAGGTGTTTGAGCACAGACCTTCCATGGTGGGAGCTGCAAACCAGAAAAGTGCTCGGCCAGACCTGCAATAGGACAATGGGGTGAACTGAATCATAGCCATAGGATCCTACAGCTAGCTACCCCAGCTCCCAAGCCCAGTTTTTGCACAGCCAGGACAGCCAAAGCAGGCACATGGGATGTGGCTGCTGCAGTGTGGGCAGCATGTGCACATCAGGGACATTCACTCACTAAATGAAATAAAACTTACTAGAAAAAAAAAAAAACACTCTAGAAAAATCACGTGGACAGACATTCTTTTTGGCAAGAGCTTGCATGTATTTTAAATAGTTCTTTTAACTGAAGACTGGAGGCAGAGCCAAAAAAGCACATAAAACCCTCACACAGTGACTTTTCACCAGTTTTATTTGCAGTTCCTAGTTTTCTGTGCTTGTGTCAGAATCCCAATTACAGGGGGGAAAGAAGTATCAATACAACCCCCACAAAGCTATTTATTAGGTCTGAACAACCCAAATACAGTAGAGGGGAAAAAAGGTAGGAGAGGAAAATAACATCCCTGTGACTCTGAAGACTGTTTTTCATTCAGTGGCTGAGGAATCGACTCTCATCTCAAACTACCCCCTATTCCTACTCCCAGCCATGTGGCTGGTTGTTGAGCTTTAATATTCAGACACATCTGCCACCAGAGAAAATTAACTGTCAGCTCTAGGATGGCTCTTAAAGGGAGGCCCCATTGACCTGAGCTGAAAATGATGGAGTCCTCACAGTCGTCGCTGCAATATTTAATAGCCGAGTGACAGTTAATTAGATTACTGAGCCACTGTGACAGATGCTAGGCAACGCCTGAGGAGGAGAATTTGGAAAGGCCATTATCTTACAGTGTTGGGAACACTTTAAGGTCTCATTTTAACCCTTTCCACTCTTGCCCTGACCTCACGGTGGTCCAACCCATGTTAAAACCAGGTGTTTCACAAAGGCCAGCATAATGCCCTGGGTGATTTTTTTCCCACCTGAGAAAAGCAGGTGGTCACATTGGGCTAATGCCTGGCTGAGGTGCCAGGAACTCCTCCTGGGTTCTCATCTGGCATCAAAAAAGATGATCACTGGGAGGTGCCAGCAATTTCACCCGCTCCCAGGAGCACCAACCACACCAAGTGGAAAGCAGGGAAGTGAGAGGGTGTTAGAGGGTTTGGGCAGCATTCTTTCTTCCCTGCATTAAGTGAAGTGGATTTTGATGAGTCTGTGGAAGAATTTCCCTCCCCGCAGTGCCCACTTTCCAAATAAAACTGTAAGTGAAGCTTGTCAATCCCACACCCGTACGTGAGGGTTTCCCAGCTCCTTCAGCTGGCTGGGATGTAGGCTGCAACCAAAGCAGGGCTGTGTGTGCTGCTGGCACTGAGAAACCTGCACACTGAGCTAGCTAGCAGTCTGTTACTGACTTCCTGAGAAGGTGATGCTGTCTAAGTGTTGCCTGTATCACTATCTGCTTTCACAATGCAAGTTGAGAAGAGTTTTTGGGCTTTGCCAGGCCAGCTGCATCTCAGCACAGGTTGGTGAGGACATGCAAAGCCCTGTGGAGCCACACTGACAACCAGAACGGCAACCAAACACCCCAGTGGGGAGAAGAGAAGAGGAACCAGAAACCCTGTCCTAGGGGCACTGCAGGAGCACCTTCCCTGAGCAAGAGAAAACCGGAGAGCCAGAATGAGACACAACATCATGGGTTTCCACCAACTTTCTTATTCTCACACAACCCAAAACACTGATAAACACATTCTTCTTCTGGTTACAAAACCCCTTCCCTCCCACTCAGGTCTGACACAGAAGTCTCAGAAGTTCTGATTTAACAAGCAACTGTTTGGATGATAAATAAACACCAAGACCATCAAATGCACCATGGCTTCTGCTACCCACTGAAATGTAAATAGAGAGCATAAAAAGAGAGCCAGGATCTGCTGGCATTCTAGGGGTCACTTACCTACATATTCATCAGCTCTAAATACATCACCCAGCAAAAATATCAAACTACTGAGACATTCCAAAGCACTTGTTGCCCTGGTATCTCCCAGGAGTCACATACAAGTGTTTTTAGGAACCTTAACTCCCTCAACTGCATGGGAACAGGATGTATTCCATGGTGAGAGCAGGTGTGGACTCATCTGCCCATCCACCCCCCCAAAGAAGGGTGAGGCTGGTACATCCAGCTACCTTGGAGCAGAGTGGGAGGAGCCTCAACCATCTATGCAGCTGTATCTCTAAGATACTGGGAGGATCATCTGGAAATAAGAGAACCCTTGGAACTATCTAAACTTACACAAGAGCACTGCAGAGCTGGTTATTCTTTCCTGGCTCTGTATCCCACTTTTAAATGCTCCCTTCCCATAAAATTACTTCATGAGCACCTGTGGCTTCAGCATGGTGTGTGGAGATACAATTGAGGCAGTAATTTTTAATTTAAGAGGAGGAGACCCTTACCTTCATTGACCTCCTGGAAACAAGCCCCCAAGCCCTGCCCCTCATCACGAGGGCAAGTGCTTCCAGGTGCTGACAAAAGCCGTGGGGATGAGCGAGTAAGGCACCGTGGTGATACAGTTCCACGTGTCTGACATAGGGTCGTAGCAGTCCAGAGTTTTGCACCTCTGAGTGCCAAAGTACCCTCCTACCACATAGAGCTTATTCCCCGAGGCCAGGGCGTGGCAGGACATGCGCTTGGCCGTCATGTCCCCGATGCGTGTCCACTGGTCGGTCTCGCAGTCGAAGCGGTAGGCGGAGGCTGCCGTGAACTCCGTGTCTCCCCCCATGATGAAAATCTGGCTGCCCAGGACAGCGGCCGCCGTGTAGCGCCAGGGCTGAGGGCACTCGGCTTTGATCATCCATCGGTTCTCAGCTGGATCGTAGCACTGCACTTTGGACACCATGTCTCGGTGGATGCTGGTCCCACCGAAGACAAAGAGCTTCAGCCTGGCGCTCACCACCGCAGCGTTGCTCACTCCGTCTCTCAACGGAGCCACCATCATCCACTTGTTGGATATGGGGTCGTACTTCTCTACTTGCTTCAAGGAAACAGAAGGCGATGCAGGGAAGACTCCAGCTACTGCAGTGTGTCCACCAACCACATACAGGCAGTTTTCCAGTTCGGCTGAGCCGTGCCCAAACCGAGCAATTAACATCGGGGCAGCTTTGGACCATTCCTCGTGCACGGTGTCATAAACCCAAACATCTTTGGAGACCCCGTTCTCTGAGCCCCTGCCTCCAGTGATGTACACTTTGCAGCCAATGGCACAGGCACTGAACTCCTTCCGTGGACTCGGCAGGTCTGCTTTGGGAATAATTTCCTTTGCTTTGTGATCCACTTGGTAGATCTTATCACACATGAAGGTTTGTCCTCCCAGGATCAGCAAGGTGTGCCCAGCTTTGCGAGGCCTGGCACAGAGGCTGGTGACCACCCCGTCATTCTGGAGGATCTTCTTCTTGCACTGAATAGCTTCATCCAGGACAAGCTTGTTCCTTTCATCCACCATGATCAAGTCCTCGCAAGCCAAGGCTTCCTTGAGGCATTCAGAAGGAAGCAAAGCCAGACGAACATTCCTCAGAAGTTCTGGGAGATAAGCCTTCCGCTCATCCAGATCGTATTTCACCCACTGCATGACAGCCTTGAAGACCTTTTCTTCATCCTCGATTTCCAGCTCATCACTGGAGATGAGGTCCAGCAAAGTGTCCTTGGAAAGGTTGTTGAAGTCCTCACTCTTGTGAACAGTCTCAAAGTTGACCAGGCACATCCTCCAGGAGAGCTCATAGAGCCGCCGGCACTGGTGAGCATCCGAGAGCAGCATCATGCCCAGGCAGTTGGAAGGGTAGAGGTTCTTCTCCAGGAACTCAGCCGCTGCATCTCGGACATCGTGGAACTGCAGCATGTCCCCAGCCTCCAGGAGGGACTCGGCATTCTCCTCGTTGATAATGATCCGAGAGGAGTAAGCGAAGTCCAGCAGCAGCTCCAGCACCTCCGGGTGGAGGCTGTCGTGGAAGTTCACCTCGTCATCCAGGCTCTCCCGGAGGCCGTTGCTGAACATGGCCTCGAAGTACCTGCTGGAGGCAGCCAGCACCGCCCGATGGCACGGGAACGACCTGTTCCCCGCCCAGAGGGTGACGTCGGTGAACATGCAGTGCTTCCGCAGGGTGTTCAGGTGGGACAAGACGCAGTCCGGGTGGGAGGCCTTGTGAAAAAGCAGGATGTTCATGGAGCCGGTGCTGGTGCGGGATTTCCGGTTCTCGTGGACGCTGACGGACATGGTGGCAGAGCTCCTGCCTGCAGGGAGACAAACGGGGAGACCATTACTCCCTTGTCCTTACCGATATATGGACAACACTCACATTAGTTATCCAGCCCTGTACACTGCCAGTGGATCTCAAAGCACCAGGTGACATCCCTGTGGCTCCTGCTCCGTGGTGCTCCTGCACCCTGGCTTGCACAGCCCTTTCCTCCTGCACCCTGGCATCCTCCAAAAAATTTAACTCGGGCTGAGCAGGGCGAGAAAGCAGAGCAGGGTGAAGGGGGAAATTCTGCTTTGGTTTCAACAAAGGAGCAACAAAGTGAGGCAATCAAACCCCAAACTTGGTGTAGATTGTTTCAACAGCCCCCAGAGGGTATTGGCAAACCGCAGAAGAGTTTTTTTTCCTTAGAAAACAGCATAGAAAGAGCAGACTATCCAGGATAAAGGGCACTGGTCTGTTCTTGGCTCAGCAGAAATTAAGTTTGGCTTCTGATTTTCACGTAGATTACTGCAGGTTTAGGAAAAGCAACTGCTACAGGTTTTATTTACAAAATATTTAATTACCAGCAGAAGCCAAAAGTTTTGCCAAACCCATTTGTTGCACTTTTTGATGATAAAACTCACCAGACACCTCATGTGACTTAAACATTTTTCAGGATAGATTCTATTCAGAATTAGACAAAAGAAAGATATAAATTATGTTTTTTACCAGACAGGCAGAACCAAACACAAGGCTTTTATTAGCTGCTATTTCATTTGAGTTCTACCTGATACCAATCCTTGCCTGTAGAAGAAAACCCCTTTGGACTAATCAAATTAATACTACCTAGATGATAAAATCCAAGTCATTTACTCCAGAATAGTAAGCTTAGCAAAAAAAGCTCCAAAATACAGCTTAGCCAGCTGTATTTTGCTTCCCACTTAACTAAAGCAGACAGACAGATACACATGCACAGCCCTCTCTTATAAGAGAAAGTAAATACAGAAGTTGTCCCAAGGTTTGAAAAATGAACCTGAAAAAACCAAAATGGGATCAACCTTCACTCCAGTCACTGCATTGTTTAGACAAGACATTTGGGGAAAGGTTTTTAGATGGGTTCTTTTTGTTAATGTTGGTTGGATGGGGTTTTTTTTTAACTTGCTCTTCACAGGCTGGTATTTCTCAAGGGTCTTTCCAGCCTGCAAACACAAGGTCTGCAGATGAGCCCTGTCCTCCCCAGCCAGCACTGGGGTCTTGGAGGAAACCACAAAATGCTGAGAGAACGGCCGCCGCGCTCCCAGGCTGCCAGCAGGTCACAGCCTTGACCTGGCAGTGACCTGGAGCTGCTCAACCCTCCCACACTCCATGGGTGGATGACCTCAGGAGGAGGCAGATGGCCAGATAAGTTGCCTGACTCAGGCTCTGCTCATGAGCTTCCTGCCCCTGCTTCTCTAGCACCTCCAGAAGAGTCTGAATTAGACAAATGGTTGTGGGCATGTTGCTCCTTCCCCACCCGCTGTCAAGAGTTATTGAGGTTGGTCTTCTCAAGGCCTCACTCACTCCTCAGGGCTGTGTCACAGTCCAGGGAAAAGTCTCTGTGCTTCTCCATGCAGAAACAACAGCTTGCCCAAGCAGCCACAAGTCCTGCTTGGCCTCCAAGTCGGGGCAGGAACACTGATGTGGGTAGTTGGGTGGGATATGTCCCTGTCCATGGCCCAAACTCTGGCAGCCTGGGATAGAGGCTGACAAGCTCATTTCACTCGTGACTGGAGGCTGTGCAGAACCAAGGCTCCAAAACAGGAAGGAAAATGCCATTATGGAACAGCACTTTGAAGTGCATCTGAAGGAAATGTTTCCAACATGTACACCCAGTGCAGGAACAACACTAATTTAAGGGGTTATTTGGATTCCCATGTCAACACCGAAGCAAGGAATACAAATGAAACATTTATGAGTCTGCTAAAAGCTATTGATTTAGGTTCCTATTCCTACAACCTCAGAAACCACCCTGCCACTGCTATGGCTTTCTTTTCTCACAGCTCAGGTCAACTATTCAGTGTTAACCTTTGATTTGCTTATGCACAAAAAAAGAAGCAATTTATATAGGACAGCTATGGAAACAAACACAGACTGCAGGAAGGCAGCAATGATTTTTCTGACACTAAGATTAAAAGCACCTACTCAGAGTGGAAGGAGCAGGTCATTTAGAAATTGAAATGTCTATATAAAAGCTGCAGCAAAGCCATTTTTTATATATACATACACATAAGGACACATACATATATCACACATGTGCACACACACACACATATTTCAAATCTCAGGCTTCCAGCATCAAGTATCTATCCCAGGGAACTTGGAGGCAAATAATATTTCTATCTTATATGTGTTGAAAAATATCCAGGGAATAAATTGGCAGTCCAGTTCCCAGCACTGCTCTTTCTATCATGTTCACTACAGGCACCAACTGACCATCAGCACAGCTGGAATTCTGAAAGCTGAAGAGGCCACAGTCACAGCCCCTTTACTTGGCCTCTCCTGGAGTGGGGTTATGACACTGGATGTCAGTGATCACAGACAAGCAGGGCTAGACAGACCATTAAACTGAAACTAAAGCAGCCCCTGAACTCTGGGGTGCAGCCATCTCACCAGAAAGCCTTGCTTGTGGTTTTCAGCAACACCCAAACAGCTTTAAACACGGGCTTCTTGGATCCTGCCATAGTTGGGCACAAGCAGAAAAGTGGCAGACACTAATCCTTCCCCTCACAAACTCCCCTCACTGCATGCCTCAATCTACCAGAGACCTTGGCATCATCTAACCCATATCAGACAAACAGAAACTGCAGACAGCAGCTACTTCATCTGGCATGTTTCTTCCAAAATGCAGCAGCTGACAAACCTCAGAAGCCTGTAGGCAAAGTGTCTTCTACAATTTCACGATGTGCACTGCTTCAATTTAAGCCATGTTTAACTGCAGCCATGAGCAGGCTAGACCTGTGACATGTGCACTTCTCTGAAGCAGATGCATGCACAGCAGAATGTGGCCCCCACCACACTCCTTGCTCCCTTACCCAACTACTGAGCTAAAGGGAAAAAGCAGAACCACTCTGGAGTACTTTACACAAAGCAACCTGTCAGTGGCCCCTGCCAAGCTCCCACCTGCTCTGTGAGAGCCTGGGGGTTATCACAACTCCCAGCTGCATCTTCCATCAAGCAGGAAGCTGTTGTGGAACAGCCATGTCAATAGGAACAGCAGAAGGCACGACCTGAACAAACTGGGGCTTGAATTTCTCCACGCTGCATTCATTTCTTTTCCCTAGAAAGGCAGTTATTGAAAAAATAAGTATCTACTGCATAACCCTTTAAAGGGATCTCACTGCACACAGAGGCAGATAGTAATCCTTCTTCCATATGGATGAGGGCAGAGGGGCATCAGCTTTTTGACAGCTATCCAATGCTGTCTGCTGGCTGAAGTATTCCCCTGGCTGTCTGCAGCCTTTGTACAGCCAGGATGGGAAAGACAGGTTTTTTCCAGCAGAGCAAGATAAGGTTGCTTTGAAAATCCTTCCACTCGTCCAGACAGGGCAGACAGCAATCCTGAAAGAGGGAAGGAGTTGGCTCAAGAAAAAAAGACCCCTCAAATCTCAGCTCATGAAGAAAACGCCCCAGCAGCATCTCTGGACAGGACAAAGCTTGCAAAAAGAACAAGGGGAAAAACAAAAGCACAGATCTGACCAAACTCCCCACATGAAGAACCACAGCTCTCCTGTCCGAGTGCCTTTTGCTTCCTACAAACCACACCCCAGCAGAAGACTTTCCCTCCCAGGCTGCTGGGTCACCCCTTCCAGAGCCCTGCTGGAATGGTCCTTTAGGAGAACCTCAGGAGACACTCTACCACCTCTTGAAAAATCCAAGTGCACCTTAGACAGATACTTTGAAGCTGCATGAGCCTCTGTCCCTGATCACAAAAGAACTGCATATGAGAGGACAGCTGAGAAAGGCTATTGATACATGAACTGTAATTGGCCAGGCTTCCCCCTCCATCTCAATCCAATAGGCTCTCCACAGATCTCCAATTTCCTTCACTACCTGCAGGGAATCACCAGCTGAGATGCTGCTTGCTTTTAAGAGGACAAGATTTGAGAGTGATTAATATGCTCCCCGGTGGGACTTCAGGGGATCAAGAATAATTTCTGCTTAGAAGAGCAAAGCTACAGGGTTTATGAATGTTCTCCCAAGATCATAAAGGCTGGCTAAACACCAACAAAGACCCCAAGTGCCACCATCCAAAAGTGGCACTTTTTGTTTCGTCCATGAGAGAAGCAGCAAGCAGAACACGTTTCTTTTTTGCCCCACTCAGCCATGAACTATTTAAAGCTGTAAATAAGTAAATAAATAAGGAGTAAGGTTCCTTGCTGGTTCAGCTTAGAAGACCTGGATGAAGCTGCTCATGCTGCAGCAGAGTTTCATTCCCAAGAAGCCATATGGGCCCTCAATGCATGGGCTGTACTACAACATACAGACACTCCTTCCAAATCAGAGCAGACCCTTGGAATGGCCAGGGACAGCAGGCATAAGATTCATCTTTATTTTCTCTCCATCTCACAGTATGAACCCTGTCTTGAATTCAGTCAAAGTTTAACTTCTCCCTGAAAGCAGTGGGATCAATTCTCTTTTAATTAGTAATGTGCCTGCTCTCTCATCCCCAATATCTGTACCTTTCCAATGCTCTCATGGACTCCACCACCTGGTGCTTAGGCCAGCAGCATTATCCCAGGCCAAAAATACTGCTATAGAACCAATTTCTCCCTTTTTACTGTAGAGAGTAGCAAAGAAGAAATATAAAAGTCACCTACTGTGTTGTCTTCACAGGGAAGAGCTCCTTGCAAAACTGCTTAGGAGAAAGAGCAGTGAGGCAACACGATGTCAAACACAGAGCCAGATACAGCTGTGTTTCAGATGCAATTTCCCAGCACTGGAGACCATCAAAAGGTTTGAGAAAGGGGATCTGTTACATGCAGGCATTCACGTACTCAGAGGCAGCTTGAGCTTCAAAAGCAGAAAAAACCAACAGAAAACAGGAAAGGATGGTGGGGGAGAGACATAAAAAACAAGAAAGGGGAAGGAACAAATGTGAAGATGTTTTCAGATGATTTTCCTGTCCTTGCATAACACAGCGGACCGTCAGGCAAACAGCTTGGAGCTGCTTGAAATGCTCAACACTAATAATGCTCTTCTGTCAAGAGTGCTTGAGATGAAAGGAATTAAAATTGCACCTGGCATTTAGTGCAGCACCACACTTGTTGAGTGTGGAGCCTGGGCTGCTGCCAGGTGGGCAGCACGGGACCTTCACTACATCATCTCCCAGGCATGCCCTCTGCCCTGTCCACACTGTGTGCCTGCATGCAGACTTTGCTCTCTTACAGGCTGTGTTCATCTCCAGCAATTCCAGTAAATTTAGTGGTTTGCCTGTGTCAGCCAAATTTGTTCCTGTTCTCTTCAGGATGATTAACACAGCAAAGATGCAACTGGGATTTTGCAGGCTGGAATTCAGACAACGTAACTGCTGTGAATCAGAGGGTATCACTCTGGATTTGCCCTTCCTGACAAACTCTTGATGTTTCACCAGATTTGCAAATAGGGAAACAAAGGAAAGGCAGCTGACTCCATTCCCCCAGTGCAGAATTTCTGATCCTGTCCCAACCTTTGAGAATGGGAGGCATCCTTATCATTTCTTCTCATTTTCTCACTTCCTAGTCTAGCCTGTACATCCTAGACAGAAAACAGAGAGACCATGTGAAAGGCTCCTTCTGTTGGCTCAGACAGAAACTGGGAGGTTTTCCAAGCCCAATTCTGTAGGCTCCAGTATTCAGATTGTCTGGAGAAGATCCGGGTACATATCTGAACTTTCTGAAACTCAAACTGAGTTTCATATCCCATAGTCTCATATCCCATTCTCAGTAGTACCCACCATTCCTCCCTTTAAAACCATGCCCCAGTCTGAGCCTACAGCCACCACAAGAATCTACTAAATGCCACTTACTTGACAGAAAATCAGAACATTATTGCCAAGCTGAACCAATTAGTGAGATTCTTGTTTTGTCTCACAAAAGCACTGGTAAAAGGGTCTGTAGTGCCTCAAATCTATGACATGCACTCATCTGAGTCAAAGGCACCCATGCTCCAAGCACAAAAATACCTGTAGGAAATCCTCTTTGCATGCAATCCATGCAGTTCTATTTGCAAATCAGATATTGGACTTGCTACTCTGCAGCTGAGATACTCCAAAAAGCTTCTTGAGCTACCTGTGACACAATCAAATAAAGTTCATGTTCACCACTAAGCACACTGGCTTTGCTGTTCCTGGGAATACCACGCCCTCCTATAACCACTACCCAAATTGGGATAAATAATGCTTTTAGCCACAGTCCAGGCTCCAGACAATAGCTTTTCACTGCTACGCCTTAACCCCAGCGGATCTTTTCAGAGCCTGTGATTCATTTCAGAGGCTGTGGTGGGGTTTTGTCCTTCCTGCTGCCCTCCAGCTCTGCTTGTGAATACATCCCATTCTGCCAGATCAATCATAGGCGCTTTGCAAAATGAATGGGGGGCTGCAGAGGAGGCAAGCGAATTCACAATCCCCTCTTCCAAATGATACCCAAAAAGGCTCCAGAATGGGAACAGTCTGCTTGATTGCAGTAACCTACCCCAGCCCCATCTGGGCAGGATAAAGTCCTTTTCAAGCAAGCCAAACTTGCTAATGTGCTGCAAAGGCAAAAGGCCTTTGGTACTTCAAACACAGAGGAACAACATGCCACTTCCCAGGGAGAGTTTAGGAGATGAGATGTGGTATACATCAAATTAATGCCAGAATAACCACAGCAGCTGCTGACTCCAGAGATCTTATTCAGATCCTCCCACTCTTCCAGCTCTGAGGCTGGCAGAGCTGAGTGCTCCAGTGGCCTGGCTGACCAAAAGCCCTGTCACAGATGCTCGCACCAAACAGGTCTGTCTGCCTGCCTGCTGTCAGGGCAGGATTTCAATTTTGGGCCTGGCCAGTTAAGCTGGGGTTTTGTTTTGCCTTCCCCACTCCCCTGCCAGGCAGGAGATCATGGTACAACTGCCGGGTTTGGTTTGCTCATTTGCAATTCTGGCTGGAGTTCAGAGCTGTGGAGATGGGAGGCCCTCATGTCTCCTGAATGGATTAGCCCCTCAAGCTGCTGGGCATGGGGGACATCCATTCTCAACTGGATTGTAAAGCACTGACAGATATTGAAGGGTCTAGGGCTGCAAGACAGGGCATTGCTTATTGCCCTCTTGCTCTGGACAGAAGGAACAAAAAAAATCAGATTTTTTAATTTCAGAACTCACACAGCATCAAACCACACACTCAGCTTGCAAGTTCTGTGCCACTGTGGCATCCCTGCAGCAGCCCAGGCTGCCCCGGGCATCCTGCACACACTTCAAGCAAACCAGAGTGATTGCCAGTGTGGTACAGTAATAAATTTGCCTCACCACAATGTGACAGGCTATCATATAAAACTGGTAGTCTTTGCAAAGCCTAATGGTCAGCAAGTAGACAGTGGTTATGGGACATGCAGCATTCCCAGACTCAAGCAATGGGGGAAAGACAGAGCTGTCTGTTCTGGCTGGAGTGATACTAATAGTCACTGTGGGGATATAAAGCTGATAAGCAAAGACAGAGCAATGTGATGGTGGTTAAAGGTCAGGCCAGGGGGCTTGGGATGGCTTGTTACAGCTAAATGCTTCCTACCAGCATCCCTGCAGCCACTGTTTTCAGCAATGCCAGCTACACTCAACTACTCAATGCCAGCTGCAATTCAACTGCAGCCTGTGCAAGAGGGGAGTAAATCCAGCCCTCAGGACAAGTGCTGCCCCAGCTCCAAACCTGTCCCCTCCACAGTCCCTGAGCACAGCGAGCGGCCGTGGCCACCCTGGGCCAGCCCTGCCCCTCCTGCCCCTCCTCCTCACACCCAAGCCAAGGCACTGCTCAACACTCTTTTGTAATGCTGCCATTTCCATCCTCACCTCACAACTCTGCCTGTCCTCTTCCACCTCCACAGATGGCCACATCCTGCCCTTCCTGTTTCACTCATCCACCTCCTAAACGTTGCCTAAAACTTCCCCTGACTGCTAAGAAGGACCTGAACACCTGCAGGCTTCGGGAATGCTTGGTCACTGCCATAGGGACAAAAATGCTATCATAATTCACATGTGGCATTTGTACACACAGATAGGCACACACTCCTTATCTCCATACCAGACCATGTCCAGCACTCCCTCCAGAGCCAGAAGAACCATCTTATGGATCAGACTCATGCTCATTTTCACACATTTGGAATACATGTTACGCATTATCTTGTCAGCTGTCCCCAAGCTGTTGCCTTCACAAATATATTTTGCCTTGTTCCTTCAGTCAAACCATTTTCTACTGGCCTTAACTCCTCTGCAAAAGCACATCTGAGACACCAACCTCCCTGTTTGAGTTACTTGAGCCTGTCCCAAACACAGCATGAGAGGATAGCACACTCTGCACACATGCTGAGCACGGAGGACTTCAGATAACAATCCTCAAATACTTGAGAAAATGGACAAGAAAGGATGGGAAATTTAAGTTCTTCAGTGCTGAAGCTGCTTAAAGTCTCCCATGTCCAAATTATGGTGCAACTCTGCAGCAATTTTCACTCTGCTTCTAATTCTGAGAATCTTGTCCCACCCCACACCTTCCTGCTGCAGAGCAGACTTCCACCTATGCCTCCTCCCCAAGTGCTTTACTTGGGCTTATCACAAAGATAAGCCAGAGCAGATGGCTGGGGTTAAAGACACAAAAGAGACAAAATATGTTTTCAGATAAGATTTGATTTGCAGCAGAAAACAGGACCAGGAAAACAGAGAGGCCCCAGAAAGGGTCCTATAGCATTAAGGAGTCAGACTCTGGGAGATGGACAGAGAACAGAACATACAGGAGAGCTCAGGAGCAGGGACAAGAAAGTAGAGGAGAGCTCAGAACTCTGGATGGAGACTGTCACCAGAGCAGCTGAGCCAACAGCAGCAGCTGGCCACCACCAGAACACATGGGCTGTGTTACACATCCCGGGCTGCTCCTAAGGTAACTTCAATAAAAACAAGTGTCACAAGATGCAGGAAGGAAGAAGGAAAAACAAGGGAAGTTGTCAAAGTATAAAGGTTACAGAGGTGCTTTTTTTTTTTTCTTGTGGCTCTGGATCTGTCCTGGAGAGGAAGAGGTACGTTTGGAGGAAGGCTACAAAACCCCACAGCACCCTGGCTGAGGAAATCACTCCAGCAGATCACAAGAGAACACAGGCAGAGATTGCCAGGAAAGGCAAACAGAGCAATCATGACACTTGGACTGTCCACTGGAATAGTATGAAACACTCAGCTGTCTGCTTATGCAAAGCTGAGGGCAGATTTTCCAAGCAGAGGTCTGGCTGGTCTAAGCCCCCTACCCCAACAATCACAATGGAGAAATAAATAAAATAAAGACAAAACAAATTTAGAAAACCCAACTACCAAACAGGCTTTTAACTTTTTTAAATGCGAAGGGGCCTGTGAGGACAGGAGAAGGAGGAAGAACAGTTTTTCTCCTCTGTCAGCTCAGCTCAGTCACTCACACAAACCTGCTCACTTCTCTAGACAGGCTTGTTCAAACTGATTTAATACTGATTTCATCAGAGGCCATGGAAGTTGTGTCCCTTGGAGCACAGTCCTGAGATATATATATAGGGACTAAAGAGGAGGGGAAAAAAAAAAACCAACAAAGCAAAAAGCAATGCTACCTGGCTTTCACATTCATGAGATTAATAGCTGGGGTTTAGTATTTTTAAAGATGTTTTTTTTCTTTAGAAGTGAAAAGACCTTCCCCTCCCTAAACCTTTTCCTGCCGCTTCCTGCCTATGGAACACGATGCTCCGCAGCCCTGGCGAGCCCCGGGCCGGTACCGGGGGCAGCAGGCACGATCCCTGCTGTCGGGGGCCGGCACATCCCCGCCCCCGCGGCTCCGAACCCCAGCAAGCCCCGTGCTCGGAGGGGATCTGGCAGCGGCGCGTGAGCCCAGACCTGGGGGGAAAACACTCACCGTCCTTGGCCGAGCCGAAATCTCCGTGAGCCGGGAAGGGCCCGCGCGGGGTGGCAGGGACGCCGAGGTCGGGGCTGAGGGGCTGCGGGGCTGAGGGGCTGAGGGGCTGAGGGGCTGGGGCTGGAGCGCGGAGCGGCCCCGGCGCGGCCCCG
>VZRH01003307.1:1075213-1086017 GCA_013397555.1 Urocynchramus pylzowi | reverse complement strand
AAAAAAAAAAAAAAAAAAAAGGAAGCTGGAAGCTTTCTTTGGTTTCACAAATTTTAAATACACAGAGGAGGCAGGGAAGAGCTGCTCACTATCTTCTCCCACGACCCCATTTCTCCAGGGCCCTACTCCCTATACACAGTCACAAATGTTCAGTAATAAGAGACAAGTGAAAAACTAACAGCTCTGTTAAGTGTATCTCCCCAGATAATGGCTGGATGGGAATATCCAAAGTGTGCTGAAACTCCCATACACTCAGGGATGCACTGTTTGAGGGCTGCTCCTTCCAACCCAGTAAAAGAAATCTCCCCAGTTTGCCCAGTGAAGCTACTACCACTGCTTCTCCCCGTGACAACCAGTGGTGACTCCATTGAAGTGCTGCCTGCATGGCCAATTTTACATGGTGTGGGCATGGGAGGAGGTTGGAAGGTTGCTGCTATGGGGATATATTGAAACAGAAGTTCCCATAAGTACAAAATACAGTCCTTTCTTCGCAGCTTCAGAGAGAAGGTCAGCTACAGCTGGCACAGGCTGTGCATGGTAAATAACAAAGTACACTGAAGATGTTGAACTGTATCGAATTCCTGGTTTTTTTTGATCTGAGTTGTTCCAGGTCATTGCAGTTTAACTCTTAGGGTGCTGCTGCCTTCCCAGCCACAAGCCCAGCTACTCTTGAGGAGGCTGAAAATTGTCTGGGAGCCTGCTAATGACTTTAATGAGCTGCTCAGGAAGACAGCAGGGATTTGTGCACTAGATGGGTGTGGTAGCATCCTGAATACATCTGTAAAACAATAAAAACATAAAAGACAAAATTGAATTTCCCTATTCCTGCTGCATTCCACCCAACTGTTCCTGAGTATGAAGGAGCTGGGGAGAAAAGACAGATCACATTTCTCAATTCCAAAGCACTTTCAGAGTGTTACTACAAAAGCCAAATTCTGTCTGAGCAAGCTGTGTGTGAACCCAGACTGTCATCTGCAACCTGGCAGGCAGAATTCTGGCAGCTGCCTGTCCTGGGGGCACCCAAACTCAGGAGAGCTACCTGCAAAACTCTCCCTGAAAAGACACTTCAAAACCATGATGTCTATCACTAATCTCCACCCACCAGCTTCTGAGCTGTAACTCTTCACTACTCTGTCTGGGGCAGAGCTCAACAGAGGGCAGTCCCAGGAAACTCTGCAGGAAACATCCTGTGCTGTAGCAGTGCACACATCTGGTGTTAAGATGCTCAGGCTGATGGGATTA
Source organism: Urocynchramus pylzowi (assembly GCA_013397555.1). Taxonomy (NCBI): domain Eukaryota; kingdom Metazoa; phylum Chordata; class Aves; order Passeriformes; family Fringillidae; genus Urocynchramus; species Urocynchramus pylzowi. The sequence goes on along the minus strand of VZRH01003307.1, from coordinate 1,084,775 downwards.
GGATGTTTGCTTTTGTTCCAAGGCAGCAGCAGAAGGCCAGATATGGATGGCAGTGATGGGCACACCAGACACACAGACTGGCAACCTGCTCCTTGCCATGGAGGAGATACAGAGCCAGACATCTGAGAAGGCAGGGGCAGCACAATAGGAATGCTTAACAGAAAGGAAAAAAAAAAACCACTGGCAGACATTTAAAAATGTTTTTAAATCTCTTCTTAAAGAGGATTTAAGAATGAGGCGTATGTAGGGGAAAGAAGCTTAATTTATGATGAATGTTAATGCCAGCTCCTTACATATGGTACTGGCCTTAAGCATTCCTGAGGGTTTTTGAGGGACTGGTGCTGTGGTTATGATTTCAGTGTATAGGGGAAACTCTCTTGCATTATTAAACAAATCATGCCCTGCACTGGCCTAAGGTTTGATGTACGTGATGCATAGTTGATGTCAGCCAGCTGGGGAGACAGGATTCTGCAACTTGTTGGCATTTTGAGAATAAGTTGGAAAACTGCTGACTGAGATCCCTTCCTTCATCATGAGCCATCAGAGTTAAACTTTTTTAAATTTGGGGGAAAAAACCCCAAACCTGAAGTTTTAAATAATAGCATTTACCCTTTGGCTATATTTGTTTAGCATAACATTCATTATGATGGAAAATGCAAACATTTGCAAAGTTAAACATTAGATTTAACTACAGAAAACTATTTTGTTTGTTGTAGAAATCAGCACTAATTGCCTGGTTCCCATTAAATCCTCAATTTCCCAAAAATGGAGAGTCAAAAGATTTACCCTGGCCAGAATTGACTAGCTGGCTTTACCCATTTATATCATGGAGCTGCATCTCCTGATGTAGCTGACTAAGCAGGTGATGTTCATCGAAGTAGGAAGGATAAAATCTGGCCCACAAACCACGTTGACTTCCTTGCATCTATTTCTGTTTTTCCCTGAACATTCCCATCCTACAAAACCCTGCTCTCCACTGGGTTAAATAATAAAATTAGTGTGTTTTCCTCTAGGTCACTGTTTGCAGTCCATCACAGGTCATGCCACAACCAGCTAATGGCTGCTAAGTGGTCTGTGTGAAATGAGTTTAGTGGGTCTCCAGCCAGAAGCCAGTTGACAGATGCCTAAAAATCAGTTCTCCAGTTGGCTTCCTCACAGGCAGTCATGGCAGGTTGGTCAAGGCCATGCAAATTCAGCATTTCCCCGAGGCCAGGAACAGAAACAAGGTTGGTTGCAAACACTTTTCTCTCTTGTGAGTGCCAAAAGTCTAGAGAAGGTCACAACACAATGCTGAGTGCTAGTGCCTGAGGACCTTGCTGTCGCCCTGAATTCAGCTCTCCAGGGAACTGGCAGTAGCAAAGGCAGGAAAAGCTGCTGAAGACTCCCTGCAGAGGCAGCCCTGACATCAAGGAGAGGGTGCAAAGTGTCTGTGGGAGTCTGGATGGAAGGTTTCACCCTTTGGCTTGTCCTGCACAGGAGGGCAAGCTGCAGAGCTGCCGGTCAGACTAAACCAATTTAGCATTCCCTGCAGTAACAATATAAATCCAATCTCCCTCCCTCTACGCCTTTTCCTCCTGATGCCAAATTTAAACAACCTCACTTTTTTGGCAGCAGGAAACTTCACAATTAAATATAGAAGCAGAGCACACTTTGGGATGGAACTTCCAGCCAGGGAACAACAGATGGCATTGTTTGCTGGGCTGGAAAAGCTGCATCTGCTCCTAGAAGAAATGCTAATCGGGGCTTAATTAGTCATTCAGAGGGAACCGTGTCCCATCCCCAGGACAATGGCCATGTGTACATGATCCTGAAAAATACAGGGAAGAAGTTACAAAATCATCAAAAATCCTCACTGGACCAAGTCCAAATTTGGCACATAATGTGATAGGGTATCCCAGAGACTTTCTCTGTGCTGAAATCCATCCAAGCCACTCAAAATAAAAATGTAGTTGTCAAAGACTTGTTTTATTTTGTTTGCAAGTGGTCAGTGATTTTGTTTTCAGTTTCAAAGCAAATCATTCCAGCCTAACACTGGAATCAGATCTGGCAGCTCTCTGACTCGCTGAGGTGTGACAAGATTAAAGGGAAGCTGAGATCTTATAGCAAGTACTGCAAATGAGGATAGAAGAGTTAGAAAGATCAAAAACAGGATAACTGATCCTTCTATAGAAACATGAAGTAAAGAGGAGGATGGTGGAAAATGTCCCCCAGTTCATTCCAACTGGGTGTTCAAGCACAAAAGGAGTCCCATGATGTGCAGTGCCTGTGCATGTAAGGACATTGTCCCTCCTCCCCTTCCTCAGCCCTGCCAGCTTCTTCCAGAGGTGCAGGCAGCCAGGCAGAGCTCTGTGTCCTTGCTTCAGCCTCTTCTCTTTGGAGTAGCAAAGCAGCCCCTCAATCTGGAGCCAGCAGAGCTGTTTGCAAAACGAGACTATCAGGCATTTCACCAAGAGACTGGCCCCAGCTGCCAATTGTACCAGCACTGCAGAGATCCCCATTGTGCTGAGGCTTTGTTTTCAAGCCCCCATCTTGTTTTAATGTCCTCTTTCTCCCCTGCCTGGTTCAAAGCAGCTCATCTGACCAGCCTGGTCTAGTGGAAGATGTCCCTGCTCATGGCAGGGTGTGGTGGGCTGGGTGATTTTTAAAGGTCTCTTCCAACCCAAGCTATTCCATGATTCTCTGTCCTAGCTTAGTTGCTGGGGATGCTCTGTGCACCTGGGCACTCCATGTTCCCCCCAGTGCCAGGGACAATGTGCACCTCATGGGCAGTGCCAGCAGGGACCCCTGTTTTGCTGATTGCATGCTCTATTTCCAGTAGGTCTGGAAACATTCCACATGGGATAAACAACACCCACATCCCCTACATAAAAAATGTTAATTAACAGGGATCATTACTGATCCCAAACAATGCTCTCCAAACATTGCCAAAAAATCACTGGAGATTAAAGGAATTTTGGACCAAGTGACTTAGAGATGCAGTAAAGGGAAGAGTTTTCTTGGCACTGAGGCAACTTTCAGCAACTCCAGAGTCATGAAGAGAAACATAAGAGTATCCTAAACCACTTCTGCCTTCAGCACCGTTCTGCTTTAAAGGGATGTCAGTCCTGATCTGGCACAAACTTTTGGGCAACTAGAAGTGAAAATGGTTCTCCTGACTGAGGATGTAGCTGCAGGTGATGAAGCTGTAGACCCTGATTACTCATTCCAGGGAATTGCTGTGCTCCACCCACCCCCACCATTGTTTTGATCCCCAGGCTTGGCTGTCTAGCTCTGAATGGCCTCCCATTTGATGTGAGTGTGCTCTGTATCCCATTAAACATCATGACCCTCATGATGCCTCTTTGAGAGAAACCTTGGAGATTTGCTGACTGTCTGTAGCTCACTGACAGCAGATTTATTCCCACTTCTCCAGTGGTGCAAGTGGTGGCTGTGCCCTTGTACAAGCTGACCTGCTGCTGGCCTGCTCCCAAGCGCTGCATCTCCATGGTGTGTGATGGGGAAGGCACTGGCAGCAAGTTTTGGAGAAAGGCACCCATTGCAGGTGACCATAGTCACAGAAATCAGGGTAGGCCAAGTGCAGAGGTGCTGCTCTCTCCTGAAGATGGCACAAACCAAGCTCTTAGCAGTGAGCTGCATGAGTCAGGTCTTCCTGTACAATGCAGGTGGATGTATGGGTGTCCCTGTTTTCCTTAGAGGTGGTCCAAGGAACCATTCTCCAGCATTACCTTCCTGTGGTGAAGGATGAAATGTCTAAGGTGCCAGAGCTGCCATCCTCCTGCTGTTCTTTGCCCTGTGGACTGGTAGGACTGGGAGACCCAGCAGTCTGGTTGAAGGAGAGATGTCCTCACACCATGACATTGAGATAAATAGAGCCATCCTGCCAGCACAAGCCTTGGACTCAGCTGACTCCAGAGTGCTGAAGCTCAAGGACATGACAAATGGCAAATGTGACAAGGTCTCAGCTTTCTAAGGACAGCTGGAGAGCTGGTCCCAGCTCATCCTCATGTATGAGCACATGGGCTCCAAGCAGGGCTGCTGCTGACCTGCTGTGAAGCTTCCCAGTGTTCACAGGAAGACACAGATTTTGGCCGGCTGCCTGGAGTTTAGATGTCTGTGTTTTAGACCCAGACTTCCTTCTGAGAGGTTTCAGAGGGAAAAGAAAAAGCCCACAAGTGCTTCTAAAATTCTAATTTATCCACCAAGGGCCAGTTTTCTGCAATGCCTTGAATCTGAGAAAGGCAGAGAGGAAGCGTGACCGCGGAGCACAAGGAGCCTTTTGGCTGCCCTCTTTGGCTTGGGGGTATTGAGGGGAGCCAAGGGACTCCAGAGGAAGCAGCAAGCAGCTCCAGCTGGGAAGGGGTCCTGACAGCATCGTGTCAGGAGGAGAGAGAGGACAGACAGCCTTGCTGTGACTCAGCTCCAGCACTGTGTCACTGCCTCCTACTCATTCCTCGGATCTGAAGTCTGTGTCCCTGGGCTGTCCACCTCCATGAGCCCAAACTCCTTTGTTTTGGCAGGGGTGAGTGCAGGAAATGAAAAGGTGATCCCGGGAGGCCCCTAGCACACCCCTGCAGGATAGCATGTGAATTGTTTTCTTGAAAATGGGATCATTTATTCTCCATGTGAAACAGGGCAAGAAGCTCAGTGACTTCAAACTGGCCTTGTCTGAGAACTTGTTTCAAAATCTGGGGCACCTGGGGCTTCTGGAGCAGGATTTCTTGTCTTCAGAGAAAGGATTACCAGATGGAGCATGAAGTGAAAAAGAAAAGGTGGGGGGGGTGGAAATAAAAGAAGGAAAAGAAAAGACAATTAGCTATTGCTGTAGAGTCCTCTAGTGGTGAACATTCATTTCACAAACGGCCCAAGTGTGCACCCAAATGAACTCAACCTCCCATTTCTGTTTATTTTCTATTTGCATAAAACTGTGTATACAAAAAAAAGTCAGTGGCCAAATTCCAAACTATTTTAACCATTTATGAACCGTGTCAAAAGCAATGATCCAAAATTAAACAAAAAAATCTACTCCCTTCCAAGTGACATCTCCCATCCAAGGCTGAATATTCCTCCAGATGGGTGGTTAGGAACACTATAGGCTTAAAAATTTCACATCTTGCCTGCTCAGTTTTTTTTTTTTTTTTTTCCTAGTCTGCTTCTGTTTTTGCTGCTGCTGAGAGAAATGACTGAGTAGAGAGAACCTGCAGAATTGAATTGTTGCCACATGCATACCAAAACCCTTGCCATTTTAAAATCCAGGTAAAAACTGGATGGTGGTGCAGCATTATTGTGCTGAATAGCACAGGCCAGCTCAGTCTCCAGCAGCCACAGCAGTGGGTTGAGGTGAGAAGCTGAGTTTAGTTGCAATTTCAAACTCAAGTAATTTAAAATATCCTTCACATTATCCTTTTCTGCCCTCTTCCTCCCATGTTGTCCCAAGCCTGCTTTATTTCTGTTCCTGGGTTCTATCAGTCAAAAGACATGGCCTTATGCAAAATCCTGAGTCAAATGGTATTTGCAGCAATTTGAATATGTGATAGAGGAGAAAAAAGCCATTGCCTGCTGTGAGCACGACCCTTGGCAGGAATTCCCCTTCCTCATGAGTATGTCCATTCTCTGCTCTCTTCTTCAGGCCTGGGTCTTCTCAAATGTGTTCCAATTTCTGCTTCATAACCAAGGAAGAAAACTTACAAAGATTTAAGACTTTATAACAAAATATATTCTCACATGCTGCAACCAAATAATTGGACACTGTTTCTTTCCTGAGAGTCTTTTTTCTTCTCCCTGTGAATAATCACCTGCCAATACTGCTCTTTCAGCTCCAGCTTCTGCATTGGAATAGCTGTATTAACACCTGCTGAAGACAACCTGCTAGTCATTGACAGGCTGTGTAATTTAAGAAGCATCAAAAATACCAAGAAAAAAAAGGATTATAAAATTATAAGCAGACTGGAGGATGCTGCCACTTAAAATGCTGCTTCACCTATGTTAATACACAATTCAGAGGACAAAAGCCTTAAGAATTTTTAAAAATAATTAAAAAATATTTTCTCTGTATTTGAACCAGCACATACAAGTAATATGGTCCTAAAGTCACATAATTGAGCTGGAGCAGATCACAGGCACTCATTTGGCCCAACACTCAGCACAAACCCAGCTAGACCAGCTTGCTCAGGGGCTTGTTGAGCTGAGCTTTGAATGTCTCTCAGGCTGGAGATTCCTCCACCTTTCTGGCCCTTGTATGTGATACATATTCAAATAAGTCACGTAATGTTTCATCTTTCTGTGCAGCCAGACTCTGTGCTGCAGCTGTGAAGCTTTTCTAGCTGAAAGCTGCAGTACTTGGTATGAGTTTGAATTCACAGGTCCGTTCCCACTGATTTACTTTAATTATTTTTTTTCAGGCCTGACATCCCCCCAGTAAGCACACCTCCTTGAAGACTTCTTCTGAGAAGTAAAACTTTAAGCTTATCTCTGCCAAACCCTCAGCAGGGTCCAGGTGCTTGCTGGTGTCACTGTTAATTAGGCTGATTTCAGAAGTGCTCACTGCAAACTTAAACTGAGCTGCCAGCCCTGTACCAATCCTGCCTGCCTCCATTAGTTCTTACATCCCCTCATGTCCAAATCAATAATATTATGTACTAGTAAATACTAAGGGTTTCATAAGTCTGAAGTAACAGAGATTTAGAGCATTGTTTCAGCTACAGAAATGAGCCCTGGGCTCTGTTGTTTAGCTGTTGATTTTTCCGTGTCCCAAAGGAGAGTTTCAAAGCACTTTCAAAGTGTTTTTCACAAGGGCATTAGCAAACAGACCAGTGCCAAGGCCCTGGGAGAGCAGATATTGTTGCATCCAAGTGGGAAAGTTTCCTTTTGTTCTCCTCCCAGTTTTCTCCATGCCAGTGAAAATTGAGAAGAGAATAAAAAGTACCATATTCATACAAATTATTATCTTCTACTGAATTCCAGTGACAACCAGAAAGACCATTTTCAGCTACTGACTCCAATTTTTTTTCCCTATAGTTAACATTTCAATCTTTTAAATTAGATGATAAGCAAAAAGTGTTACATGTATTTTAATTTTTTTTCGCTGTAAAACCCTTTTCCATCCAAAAATTATTCGCTATAAAATTCTAACAATTTCTTGTTATTTCTAATTTATTTCTTCTAATTTCTAAAATTCTAATGATTTCTTATTTTTTACGTCTATAAAGATTAAGTTTCAGGAAAGAAACTTACTCAGATACCAGGTAACTGACATGCCAGAACAATTAGACTTGATGAGAAACTCTGGGATAACACATTTTTTTAGAAAAGCGAGGCGGTAATTCTGAATTCCAGGGTGAAATCAAAGTATTGACACCCAGAGCAAATCCCTTCCACACACCCCAGGGACAGAGAGACTGAAACCTGCTTCTCTGAGTGCTGGACATAAGATGAACAGTATTGCTTATTTCCTCAAGCTTCAGGCTTCCCTTCTTTTCCCACAAGAGACCAGAAAACCTGAGGGATGTGAATTAAAACTCATTTCACACACAAAGGGGAGACTGATGTTCTGTGTCCTTTATAAAGAGTTTTTAGAGGCAGCTGGAAAATCCTTGGCTTTTAGAGCAGGGTCCAAGCACCTTTCTCCAGAGGCATCTTAACACTGATCCTTGCTGACTGTTTAATTGTGACTCTCTATGTCTTCAGACCACCAAATTAAGGACTTTTCCAAATGCAAGGAATTCCACTGCCACCCTTGGAAGTTTTACATAAGCAAAAAACAAGGATTAGATCATTAAAATGGAAGTGGAAAGGTGGCCTTATTGTGTGGTGTCTACCTGGATGGTGTCTTTAAATTAGGGTGATTTGCTCCCAAAATCTCTGTGGTTATGCAGTTATATAACAGGCCTTGCTCAGGGGGCCCTTATTCCAAATGACTTATTAAATGTTTTCATATTAAATTGGACAAGCAATGAAACCAAAGAAATCAGAAGAGGGTTTGGTGGCTCAGAGGGAGCATCGTGCCTTCTCCTCTACATTTATAGATCTTCTCACCTGTTCTGAACTCTCTGAAAGCACTGTGGTGTGGAGGTGCTTTGCCAGAAAAAGCAAAACCAGAAGCTTTGTTATCAATTACAGCCTGTTATCAATTTACAGCCCAGAATTTATTGGTGGAAACACGTTCACATGTCTGCAATTCCTATAAACCATAAACCAGTTTCATTTCTGATGCCTCATTGTAATTGCAACCCCCCTACTTTCCATCAGGAGATGCTAAAGTGTCTCCTGGAGGAGGAGTGTGGGGTGTTGATCAGAAATACACAGGCCCTGACCTCCCAGACACTGGGGAAAGGGGGGTGGGGGGGGACAGCTCTGGTGGCATGTGGAGAGAAAGCCCAGGTCCTTGTCCCCTAATCACTGTGCATTGGGGGCTACCCAGGGAGCTGTGGAGGTGTTCAGAGGATGCTGCATGGAGTATGGAGCTGCTGCATCCCACATGCATGATCCAAGGTGCTGATCAGAGGGTTGGAAGCTCAGGCACTTCCACATTTTGCTCCATATTAATTAACTGCTATGTACATCTCGTGTAATTAAAAGCAAGATCAACTCTTCCCCTCATCAGTGCACAAGCTCCACTCCCACTGTTGTAAACACACTTGAGATTGGAGCTGGGCCTTTTGCTGGCTGAACTTCCTGCTTTTATTTCATGTTTAATGCTGCTTATAGATACTACCTATGCTGTGCAGCAGCCAGAGGGGTTTATATTAATTAAATGTTGCTATGGAAACAGCACATCAAGCAGAGGATGGTGTTTCTAGGGGAGGGAGGGAAGGTGCTGCTTGTAGCAGAAAGGTGCGTGGCTGATTTGAAGGGACAAGGATTTACAGAATTGTGTTTTTTGTAAAGTTACCAGAGCCTGGGAAAGTCTCCTGTGTTCCTGTTTTCTTTTCCTTCCTATGGCTGATAATTCTGGACTGCATCAATCCTCTCCTCTGAGCCCTGTGAGAAACCCCAGTTCTTTAGCAGATCAAATCATCTTGTCTTCCCCTTGAAATGTTCCCTAATTCACAGCCCAAACAGCCTAGAAACAGCTCTGAACAAGTAATATCATGGTATTACCATTGAACACTGAGAAGTCAGAAACCAGAGCTCTGTCCCTGGGAGGCTTGACCCTTTGCAAGGGAGCATAGTCAGACTAATCTGTGTAGATATCACTGAAGTCCTGCCTTGGTTATGCAAAGAGCTGGTTTAAGCCATTTTATATGTGTTGCTTTTTCTCCTTCTCTGAAAGCAGCAACAGCTAAGACACCTGGCTTTCTCAGCACAGGAATAAAAGTAATTTGATGGAACTGAAGAATCCCCTTTTTTTTAAGCTGAGATGTTTCAGGGTAATCAAATATTTCAATGATTTCAAGATTAAGATTCCTATCTTAGAGAATTTCATGGAGGAAGTATCTGTGTAGCCACTTTGAACCTGCTGTCTGGAAATGTATTTCCCTTCCACACAGCAAGCCTTAAATCTGCCTCCACGCATGCTCAGAGTAAAAAAAAAAAAAAAAAAAAAAGAAAACAAGTTTATTTTTGA
>VZRH01003307.1:1047484-1075123 GCA_013397555.1 Urocynchramus pylzowi | reverse complement strand
AAAACTGCCTCCACGCATGCTCAAAATAAAAAAAAAAAAAAAAAAAGGGAACTAGAGTTCATTTAGGATTGAAGCACAGCACCAAGTTCCCTTTCAGGCAGCCCAGGAGTAAATGGGGGATCTCTCTACAGAGACAAGGTGGATAATTGGTCATTGCACACATAAGCCTGCTCTGACTTTGCAATCCATCCAGATGGTTTTGAGTATGTGCAATACCCCAAGTGAGATCAGGACTCTGTGCACAGTAAGGAACATTTCCTTCTCTAACATGGAAAGACATGTTAAATAAAGGGGCCCAAAAGACAAAGGGTAAGAGAAAAAAGTATTATGGTAATATTTTCCCTGTTTCACAGCTGAAATTTCTCAGGAACTGACTTTATCTGGGTTCTGTAAGGTTTTGCAGGGCTGAGTTCTGTATAATGGCTCTGAGCCAGCACCTCAGGTCAGGAATGAAATCTTCCAGCCAACTTTAATTTCTGTTATTTTGTCAGTCAAATTTTCTCCCAAAGAGTTCTCCAAACCTATACCCCTCATTTTCATCTAGCTCCAATAGAGATCCATCTTTTGAAGGATCCCTGATCTGAGTAGCTGCTGCTGAGAGTAGCAATATCAAACTAGGGTGTATCATTAAGAGATAAAAATCTCATAAGCCTATAATCCATTTATCCATTTATCCATTTGTCCGTCCATCCATCCATCCATCCATCCATCCATCCATCCATCCATCCATCCATCCACTTTTATCTCTCCTCCTCAAATCTGGATGCAGATCAGCCATGTCACCTGCTTATCAATTAAGGAAGAACAGATTCATGGGCTGATAAATTTAGCAAGTACCATGTAAGCTCTAATTGGTGGGCATGATCCACTCGCCTTGCATTAATTCCAAAAGGTTCTGCTGATCTTATCACACATTGTGTGCTCTTTGTGTTTTAATCATCCCCACCCCCATTGCATTGAAATTTTTTGCTGTGACAAGCCCAGCTCTGAAGCAAGCACGTCACTGCTTTCATTGACACTGAAAAAATCCTGTCTTGTTAATAGTATAAATGGACTAGGGGCTTTGCCTTCCAGCTTAATTCAAGAGTGCTATCGGCATGAGTGGGTTATAAAAGCTCTTTTTCAGGATAAAAGACAGTTCCTCACCAGAAAAAAAAAAGAGCTCAAACATCTTTATGACATCCCAGTGCAAAAAACAATTGAAAAGGATTGTCATAAAAGCAAGCATGTCAGTTGTGAACTTTACTGAATTGAGTCTAATGCAAAATTCATGCCGAGGTGTCACAAGTGAAAGGCAGTTTATTAATCCAACTTATCTGGAGCTGGTAGGCAGCAGTCATGGTAAATTAAGATCGTATGAATATTCCCTGGGCTCATTTGGGTTCCTATTCAGGACCCCTTTTGTGAGTGCAGTGGGGGCAAAAGGGTCTTTTGGACCCAAAGCAGCCTTCTCTTCCTCTCCCTCCAACACATCTTTTCATACTTGTCACACAGAGGGTGCTTTGGGGCTAAGTGAAGCATGATGTCTTTGCTGTCTGACTGATCAGGATGCAACGCCCAGCTAACCGTGTCATGCTGCTTTATTCCTGTCATGCATTAGAAAGCATTTTATTTATCCATTACATTTGGTGTGTTCCCAGGATAACTTTCCCTACTGGGAAGAAGCTGTAGGGAGGATGGGGTTCTTAGACTCCTTTCTCACATGCTGTCCTGATTTTTCAATGTCTTATTTTCCCCACAGAGAATGGCAAACTGGCTCAGAGCTGGCGTGAATGGAAGAATTGCTCCAGTGAATGTCTGTCTGCTGGGAAAACAGCAGAGCACCTATAGAAAGAACATAGTGGGCTTGTTCAGCACAACAGCCTTTCAGAGGAAACCTCAAACACCCTAAAGCAGCAGTGGCGTGGGACCAATGCCTTCCAAAGGGATCAGGGGAAGGAGGAATTAAAATGGTTTCAATTAGAAATGGAGCAGGCTTGCAAGCTGTCTCCATTGTCTCCTGGTGCTCTTGGGTAGTACTCAAAGTAGATATGATGAGATTGACAGGTCTAGCCAGGAAAATGGACCCCCCAGTGCTGGCAAATGACATCAAAACCCTCAGAACAGGGATGGAACCCACCTCCTTGGAGGTTTAGGCTAACAGCAGGGCTGGGATTTCCCCAGAACCATGTGGGAAGTAGGAGGGCTCCAAATGTGGCTGGCTAAGGGATACAAGGCCAAATTTAACCTTACCAGAAGCCACAGCAATGCTTCTTATTTCTAACTGGGCTGAAACAGCTGACTAAGGAGCTCAAGCTGGCCAAAAGTGACAGTAAGAGAGGAGATGAAGGCTGAGGAGTTGCTGGGAGGTGAAGGAGTTAGAGTGGATGTTTACTGGGGAGGTGAGTTGCAGCAGGAGAGCCACAGCAGAGGTGTGGTTTACTGAGCTCTTGAGGGCTTGAAAAAACTTCTGCGAAGGGAAGAGTACCTCAGCTTATTGTAACCAAAGTGGGTAAGAGCCTGAAACAAAGAACAGGCCTCTGGTGCTGGCACCCTGGTATGAGTTTGCTGGAAGATGACCTGCATCTATTAAAAAGATGTTAAAGTTGATCCCTTTCTGTCATGTTTATGGATGTTACCCAGAGTGGCTTTTATCAGATGTGCATTTGGCTCAGCACTGAAGGATAATTGCAGCTAAATAGTCTATGAAATGAGATCTACAAACGCTATAGAGTGTGAGCTGGCCAAATTCTGTCCCCATTTACATCCATGAGGTTTCTCTGATATCTGCAATGGCAGAATTTGTTTGAGATGTTATGGAGGGTAGACAGGAACGCATTGCATGATTATGACAGTGGCCTGCTTTGTGTCAGCTGTTCCAATGACTCATTTCATGATTTCTGGAATGTCACTTAACTTTTCTGTGCTGTGATTTACTCAGCTCTGCTTATTCATGTTGGCCTGTCTTACATGAGGAAATTGCTCTAAGAATTCTTCGGGCACCTTGCATGGAGGGTTTTGCAAACCGCAGAGCACAGACAATTTCAGCTGGGAGCAAAAATGAGCAAAATGTACTTGAAATGTGCCACTAAATGATTTCTCTCACCTTTACTTGCTGAAGCCACTGAAGTGTGACAGCCAGTAGAAAAGAAAAATAATAGCAGGTTGGTCTTCCTTGGCCCCAGTCATGCAAAGATTTAGAATTTATTTCTCTAACTGTGCGTAAATCTAAAATATGAATGCACTTTTTTTGCAGGATGAAGATTCTACACTCCAGATTAAGGACTGTCTTGAAACGTGCTGGCACGAGACCTTGATACAGGCTGAACTCCAAGGCACAGCTGATGATGCGCCCACATTTTCTGGGAGATGAGGCACCTTTATCTAAAAGACACACAACACCTTCACCTGCCTGAACTCCGGGTGGGCTGTTCCTGGCCTGGTTTAATCCCTGCGCTCTGGATAACTGGCGGAGTGGGAGAAAGACACGCGGCTCAGCCGCTGAGATGGGGAATTCGGCGGCTGGTGCTGGAATGGTGCTGCAGCATCCCGCTGGCCCCGTGGCTGCCTCGGGCTGTCCGTGTCCCCGCTCCGTGTCCCAGTCCCCACAAGATGGCACTCGCCGCCAGCGCATCCCTGTGTCCTGGCAGGGCTCGGCTCCGGGCACGCAGCTCCGCTCCCGGGAGACAGAATGGCAGCACACCCTCAGCTCGGAGGGACACGCAGGGTCACCCCAAATCCCACCATGTGCCCGACAGCATTGTCCCAGTACCTCTTGAGCGCTGTCACTGCCCGGGGCAGCCTGCTCCAGCTCTCACCGCCCTCTGGGTGAAGAACCTTTTCCCAATATCCATCCTAAGCCTCCCCGGACCCATCTCCAGCGTTCCCTCGGGTCCTGCCGCTGGTCACACAGAGCAGAGATCGGCGCTGCCCCTCCCGAGAAGCTGCAGCCCGCGGGGAGCTCTGCCCTCACTCTCCTCCTCTCCAGTGCCCTCAGCTGCTTCCCCTCCTGATCCTCCACCATCCTCATACCCCTCCTTCGGCACTCTCTAACAGCTTTGATAATACCTCCTTGTCCTGTGGCACCCAAAAGGAGCCAGGAGGATGGAGGGGCAGTACCAGTTTGGCATGGGAAGTCTCCTGGGGAACTTCCTCACGTTTTCAGCACAGACACACCTCTAATATCTGGATTTTTCCCTGAAACAGAGATGACACCAGGGCCTCACTGTGGAGAAGGGGATTTCTCTCCCCTTCTCCCTGTGCATAATTTAGCTTCTAGGACAATTCTCCCAAATAAAGGGAACTGAAGTAGGTGTCTCTGCTCACTCCAGCTGTCAGACTGGCTCCTCCTGGCAAGGGTGCCCTGAACCACTGCAGTTACCTTAAGCTGCAATGTTCCTTTGGAAACCCCTGGTTGGGTTGAAAAACATTAACACATTTCTGAGATAGAGCATTTTAAATCTAGTAGTGCAGAAATTGTGATTTCAGCATTTCTCTGTAGACTGTGATTTTAGAATCACTTTCCACTGGAGGAATTGGCCACATAAATAAGAAAAACACATGATAATTTAGGTGGCAAGCTTAATTACATGATTATTTTCATTCTCGTAAATGTGTATAACCTACAGTGGAATATTCAATAAAATTATAGCTTGGGCACTGAAGAGATTTCCTTATCACTAAAAATATGCTCTAACTGTTCTTAAAGAAAGGTTTAGTAAATTGGCTCTAAAGTACAGGAAATTGGTTTAGCTCCTTCTGAGGAATATTTGTCTTAAGAAGCACATCACGGAAAGCATGGCTAAAAAGAGTCACTAAGGTCTGAAACACATGAACTCCTGCAGCAGCAATATTACCAGCCCCTCCAAGAGAACTTATGGGACTAAATTTTGCTACAGATTCTCTGGAGGATTATCAAGAAATTGATTTATGAGTTGAAATACCCATGCTATTATACTTATAACTTGATACTGCGACGCAGGATTGCAGTCACTTGTGTTACTACAAGTCAGAATCTCTGTTCTATCTCTAGTATTTTGTCAGTGTCTACAATAAAATACTCTGAAGAAGAGATAGAGACCAGGATAAATTTTGCTAGTTGCTCAGTGCAATGGGGTGAGATGTTTCAGGGCATCAGTTCCAGAATGTAATAGCAGAAATATGTTATGAACTTGCTTTTTCTCTCATGATAATTGTGGCTTTACAGATGTCTCAGAGACTGAATAATTTTAAATGTTGTCAGAGAATTCAGGCTACTTATAGCCAAAATGGAAGCATCCAAAAATTATTTACTGTTTGGTGATCTATATGTAAATAATTTGGTCTCCCAAAATGATTGTTTTCCATGAGTTGGGCTGTTTCTCCCCAGATCATCCATATTTGCATCCCCACACCTTTACCTTACTAAGCTGAATTGACAAGCCAGCACCTGCTCAGATACAAGAGCCAAAATAATTTCTTAGTCCTTTAGCTGGTGTATTTTGTGCCACAATGCCTTTAGTCAGGTTGGAGGGTAAAAGTGCCACGGGGACAAACACGTGTGTTTTTACCACAGAGGTGCAGGATAAGCAGAATTCTTGCATCCTTAGTTTCCTCCAGCAGCTTCCAGCACTAATTGTACTCCCATGAAGAACTCAGAAAATCAGTCAGACTTCTTGTAGAAGAGCATCTGAGTTGGCATATCCCTCCCAGGTTATTAAATAAGAGCTACACTCCATTGTTTTTGCCTCCTGTTTGAGTTGCAGAAAAGATGAGGTAGTGCCTGAATGCTTCCTACAGGAGATATTTAAAGAGTCAGAGAACTTTTCTCATTGTACTTCTCTGCTTCCTTAATCGAACATCACATTCTAGTTAATGTGCAGTTTCCAAGGCAAACTCAGTTTTGATCAAGTTGTGCTAACTTTGAAAAGCTGACTGACTCCAGCTTAAAATGGATGCACTGAAAGGAGCATGAAAGGCCTTTTTTATCAGTGTTGAAGGAAGTAGTTCAAAAGCAGAGATGGTTTCTTTTTGAAGACAAAGAAGCTCTTTCTCACCCACCTCGTGCCATGAAAGAGATCCTTTGCAACTAACTGCCCATCAGAGAAGAATTTGATGAACTGGAGATGAAGTGATAGTGCATTGGGAATTTTATTACTATAGCTGGAGTAAAGGAAATTCATTGTAAGATAATGCCCCCTCGTGCCCCCCAAGTGTCCTCTTGCTTCAGTCCTTTTTTGATTTGTGTTTTTCTTCCCCTCTTTGGCTGTCAATCAGTGTTTTCCTTTATGGCTGAACAGCGTGAACTTTTGGTGTTCTCCTTTCCATTTCCTACTGAGAATAACCCTGGACAGGGACAGGGAGGGAGAGAGAAATATAGAGGCAGAAATTCTACCAGCTGTTGAGGCAACCAGGATTAGAGTCTTAATTTGGAGAGACAAACTTTTTACTTGGGTGAGGCAATTATTGGTGGAATAGAGCTTTTTAGAAGGCAGAATCCCCAGTGATTTGATTTCCATCAGTTCCTAAATGAATATTTAATTGTTGCCTATTAAGATGCTCATTATCTATAAAGCAGACAAAACCACTGTTGCTGGGTTTGCCAGCTGGTGAAATTGGTGACATGTTAGATTAGACCAGTGGACCATGACTGTGTTGGAGTGGTCTGGTAGATTATAAACATTCAGCAGAACAGTTTGGCTTTGCTAACATCCACAAGATATGGATGCTTAAACCAATGGGACCATAAGAGACTGATTTAAATTGCTGCTCTTCCTGCCAGGGAAAAGATAGCCTTAAAATTTACTAGCTTTTCCAGAATGGGAATTTAAGACAATTGAAGTTCTGAGGTCCCCCTCTGGGTTAGAATTCCCTTTCTGCATTAAACTTAGGAGATAACTTCATCTCTCTACCAGTGTCCTGCCTAAGATTTTTTTGCTTAAATAGCTTTCAAAATGGGAAGAGACAACACAGACACACAAATACACACAGAGCAGCACAAGTGCATATGAAGTGTTCTCATACAAATTGTTAAAGGTAATATCACACTAAAGTCTGCAGAAATGTTACCTACATATGATTTGGTAATGAGGAAAGTTAGCCATTGGAATGAATTAACAAGGGAATGTGTAGTTTCTTCACCTGAAAATCTCTTCAGTTCCCAGTTCCCAGCTGCCTGGGCAGCTTTGACAGGCAGAAATTCTTATACTCAACAAAAATACCAGGGTTGAATTCAATGGTCTGCAATCTACGGGAGTTTAGGCAGTGATACTTTCTGTTTTCAGTTAAGGCTCTTGGGATCTTCCTCTTCCCTGGTTTTGTATCTGACATAGATCAAGTAGCAGCCAGGATCCTATTTAAAAGGAGCACACATGACCTTGAACAACCAGGTGCAAAGGTTACTGGGATCAGAGCAAAGAACAAATTCCCCCCTCATATTGGGTGCTGGTCTAGGTCTGAAGGGCAGCAGGCTCTGAAATACAGATAACAAAGCCCAATAGCAAAGGCAGGAAGGAGTAGGTACAACGTCCTTCCACTGCTCTTTCTAGCTAGAGGCAATGCAAGCAAAATCATCTCCTGCTACTTGATCTGAATTTGCATAATATCAGATTGTATCCATTAACCAGCTAGATATACTTCACCCCTCCAATACGTTTGTTTAATGTATTTAATTCCTTTTGATGCGTGAACAGTGGAAAAGCATCCTGATATGAGTTCTGAGTGCCATGTCAATTATTTAAAATTACACCCAGGCTGCACTGTAATCAGCTTATCCCACCT
Organism: Urocynchramus pylzowi; assembly: GCA_013397555.1. Lineage (NCBI taxonomy): Eukaryota > Metazoa > Chordata > Aves > Passeriformes > Fringillidae > Urocynchramus > Urocynchramus pylzowi. Next base: position 1,067,386 of record VZRH01003307.1, on the reverse strand, counting down.
TTCAGCAACAGCTTGTTATTAAAGATAACCATCACTTTGCTTCTCTTCAGGCCCCTTCCTGCTCTTTAAAGAGCTGAGGAAGTCCAGGTACTGGGTATAGTGTCTGAAGCATTTGTACCCCTGGCAATTTTTGACCAAAGCCAGGAGGATTTTAAGGGATTTAGGATTCCCATGAAGAAGGGTCCTGAATATCCCATCCTTTTTTTACAGAATTGAGGGAAGACAAGCATCTGTGTCAGAGCCAGCTCTAGCTAAAACGAATTACCATGGGAAGGAAGGAGGGAAGGAAGGTGTATTTCCAGAGGATGTGAAGGTTAGAAACTGAATCTGTGCCTCCTGTAAGTGTTCTCCTTCGCCTCAGGCAGGCCTGCTCCCATGTGTANTGTCAGAGCCAGCTCTAGCTAAAATGAATTACCATGGGAAGAATGTTGTATTTCCAGAGGATGTGAAGGTTAGAAACTGAATCTGTGCCTCCTGTAAGTGTTCTCCTTCGCCTCAGGCAGGCCTGCTCCCATGTGTAGTTGGTGAGGGACTGGCTTAGAGGATGGAAAGCAGCAACCAGTGGGAGAATGCTTCTTCCCCCAGTTCCTGTCCATGTTCTGGCCATGCTCTGTAGGCTTTGGGAGCCTTCCAGTGGCTTATTTGTTCCCATGTATCAGCCAGCTGAAGCATTTTACCATCCCCTTGAAATCCTGCCCACACCACCCCTCCTACACACACCCTTTGATTCCAGCTGCAGATGGGAACGAGAGAGGAAAAGGGCAAAATCGTGGTAGTGAGGAGGTGGAGATCAGAGACACAGATGAAACAAAAGGTCTAATTACGTGTGCCCTCTGCTCTGGAGCTGCAGCCCGGGTTTTGTGATGCACATGGCTGTACAATGGCTTCCAAGTTTCTAAAAGGAGCATATGCTCTCCCAGCCAGTGCTGGGGAAGAACTCTTGCCATCCCCTAACCTGATAAGATGGTTAATGGCAGCATCTGCTACACTCACACACTTCTACTTATTAATTAAAAATACATAGGCTTCAATTTGAAGTTAAAGTGACACATTTAATAGTATCTTTCAGAGCTTGTTAATGCTCAATGAGGACTTGATAGTCACAATAAGTTTGCATAATAAAAATTTTGGTCCTGATGTTAAAGTACTACGTATTATGCAACATGCATACAGATGAGGAAAAGAGGAAACCTCGGAATAATCCGTTCCTCTGTCTTCCGAGAGCAGCAGCAGAGGCATTACTCTGGGGCACTTCATCTCCAATTTGTGTAAGGGCAGGAGCAGCATTTATTTCTGCCTCAGGGTTATATGTGCACCCAAGTACCTGCATGACTTGATAGGGAGGGCAGAAGTATAGGGAAGATGAGAGCATGAATGTTCAGCTGTTCCTCTGGATGTGCTTTCATTACAACTCTGAAAAGTCTAACATTAACTGCAAAAGCAAAAGGGGGCTTCTGAGGATTGGATTGTAAAAGTGGATTCCGGGGTTTGTGTGAATTTGGAAAGTTAGTTCTGATTTATGCAGGTTAGGAATTGGAATAATTTTTCAGCGAGATAAACTTGAAGTTAATAAGGTTTCCTCTTACCCCAAAATTACAATATTTCCACACATTTACTGTTCATAGCCACTGCACAATGTGGTGGGTAGACAAAAATATGTAGCTTAAATTAATGATAATTTTCAATGTTAAGGGAACCAAAATAATTTTAAACAGCTTTTTTTTTTTTTTTCTTTTTTTCACCATATTTATATACTTATGCTCTTGTGTCAGTTTAGGCATNGTTAAGGGAACCAAAATAATTTTAAACAGTTTTTTTTTTTTCTTTTTTTTCTATATTTATGCTCTTGTGTTAGCTCAGGAACTTGAGAAACCTGTTTCAGTTTCTGTTTCACGTCAGTTTTGGTATCTGCTCCTCATTGCTTTTGGCAATTGGTTCTCCAAACTAGATCTGAATTTTCTTCTCTGGGTATCATGTTTATCTGATTCTTCATATTAAAAGTTACAGCAGAATTTGTAAAGCGGGAGGCTTGCTATTTTTAATAATGTGTCACTAGCTATTAAACTTTCAGAAAATCTAGGAAGTTTTCGTGCTTTTTATGGGTAATATTGTGTTTAAAAACACTAAGTGAGGTTTCTCCCTTGACAAAGAGCAAATAACATTTTGTATTAATGGAAAATCCTCCAAAGCTTTTGTCTTTCCCATATATTTAGTAAATCTTAAACAAAATATTATCCCTGTAGTATATTTCATGGTTTATTTTCATACTAAATACTGTTTTAATTAAATTCTTTTGTGTCATTGCATGCTACTAAAAATAAAATCATAAAAAGCAACTGTGCTACATAGTACAGGCTCCTTTGTTCTCAATGCTGTGTGATTTGATGTCTGCACTAAAGATGAATTCACCATGCCTAGAAAAGAAAAAAAAAAGTTCTCACTTTAGGAGAAAAGATGCATTTTGAAAAGTCTTGTGTTGACCTCAACTTTGAAGAGCAGGGCAGCTTTTCATCTATTCTCCTGTCCAAGGCCAAATTTCTCCTCTCTGACTGAGCTGTAGATTTCACCTAGAAGGGCTTTTTTCCCATGTGTGGCTCCCTGAGGGATATCTGCTGACAGCCACACAGAGCAAACCCACCAAAGGTCTGTGGTTCCCCTGCTGGAGCTGGAGGACATCTGCTGTGAGAGCACCCTTGTGCTGATGGAGCTTCTGCCCCATGTGACATGGCTGGAGCCTTTTGTGGCTGTGATCCCTCATTCCAGCCCATCTCTAGGAAGGAAGATCCAACACTAAGGAATCTTCAAGGAAGATCCAACACTAAGCAATAATTTTCTTTGTTGTGTCTGAGCTGCACCATTTCCACTGGGGAGGGCTGAGGAATGCATTGATCAGCAGCTTGCTTTTTTGTTGTGTAAAACAGAGCCAAATCCTACCTGGGACCTATTCAAGCAGGTATTTTATAGTACCCATGTTCTTGCACCCACACTTGTGTTGAGGCAGCCTCACTTGACTCTAAAAATGACCTTTAAGCAGTGAACAGAGCTTTGCTCCACCCTCAGCAAGGTGATGCCTTGGAGGAGTCATGGTATGGACGTGGGGGAGCTGGCAATGCTTCACTGTCATCCAGATCACTGCCTGCAAATTTATGCTCTTGTGTTTGCTGGATGGAAAAAACTATGTCAGAGTTCCCCCAGCAGAGGCTGGCCAGCAGTGCAGGGCAGGCTCAGACACACCTGCCCTGCAAAGCTTAACAAGATGCTGACTTGCACTGAGGTAGTGGGGCTGAATCAGTTCCCTGACTTACCAGCACCCCTGGACTTTTTATCCTCTCATACAATAAGATTTTATCTCAGGGCACTCCAGGGTGGGGTGTTTATTGTGTTGTTGAAGGTTTTGAATTTCTGAGTGAATGAGTAAGGATGGCAGCATGAGTTACAGAGAGGGAGGTCTGAGGGAGCTCCATGGGGACAGAGGTATGCCTGAGGGGCTGTGTGGGCATTTGTAGGGTATTTTAGGAGTACAAAGTCAAAGAGATGAGGTTTGCATTCAGTCCTAAGTGACATAAGGCTAGATAGAATAATTTCTTAAGAGACAGCTCCCAGGAATGAAGGAACAAGGTCTTTACCAGGCAGTGATCTACAGCAGGGCCTCCCCGCCTCCACAAGGAAATGAGGCTATTTCACAGCCTCCAAGAGTACTTTCTTTGGGTGGAAGCAGAAGGAGGGCTGCTCTGAGAAAACAGTCCACTTGTTAAGTACAGATAGAATAGGTTAGAGCTGCAAAAATTGCAGTTTCATTCAGATTGCTGGGGCATAGTCAGACTGAGGCCTGGGGCTCCTTTGAGGCAGCTGAGAAGTTCATCTCACAGAGCAGCTGCTCCCTGGTAGTTTGGCATAGGGGATCACAGAGATCCTGCCCAAAACCACAGGAATATGTTAGATAAATACAGTTCAGGGCAAAGTGAAGGAAGAGGGAAAACAACCACTACAGATCATCATGCAACAAACTCAGTAGGATACAGCTGGAAGGAGACACTCTAAGCAAATAAGAATAGGGTGGCAGGAGAGCTGTCTCTGCTGAAAAGATAGGGAACATTTAATTGATGAAGCCACTGAGGTGAGGGAAGAATGAGAGGAAAGCTGGTGCTTGGATTTCTTCATTCCAGGTCAATAATCTGAGACTAAATATCCTCTTGCACCTTGTACACCAGGAGCTCTCCAGCATGTCAAAATGGAAATTTAAGGATATTAAACTCAGCTCCTAGTGCAATTACTATGCAGATGGTGGAAAATAAGTGTTGGCAGATTTAGTGTGGGTGCTTGGTGAAGCTTGTGTCTATTGAAGAGGCAATGGGCAAACACTAAAGGGGAAATTTCAATTTCTTCACAGCTCTGGAAGACCTGAGATAATCAAAATATCCTTAGGGACTGTTTGGATTCTTTTTTTTAGGGAAAAAAACCTGTAAGCTGCTAGTTCCTGTGTGCTTTGCTGTCATGTACAGGTTATGTGCAAAGGGCAAGTTGTGGACTGGGGAGTTACTTGTTGATTCAGAGTGTGATGTGGAAAGCAGAGGCTGTGCCAGCCCTGGGTCAGCCCAGCATGCAGCTCTGACCCACAGAACTAATGCCCCAGAGTTCTGAAGCCCCATCATGGCTGATACCACCTCAGTCCCCTCATCTGGTGGATGTCTCGTGTCATCTGGTGGCACTCCTCAGTCCCAGACTCCTCTTGACCAGCCCTGTTGTTCTGCCATGCCAGAATTGTTGCTGCCAGTCAGACTAAGCTGATCCTCTTGTGGTTCTCTCATCAGGCAAAATCAGCTTTTAGAACCCAGGTTTGAGTCCAGATATCCAGGATATTATGCAAACTCCTGCCTTTCTCCCACATCATTGTTTCAGCTGAGTTTTCCTGCGGGTTCTCTTTTCCATTTCTCATTTCTCTGGAGAAAAGGTTGCAAAGCTCCTCCTTGGGTGGAGATTCACCAAGGGCTGATTTTCTTTGGGTTTTTACTTACTTCCAGTCCAAAGCAGGCACTCTTGGTAGGCAGCCTGACAGCCTGAGCTGCTCCCTGCTTGAGGCCTGTAACAAATGAATAAATACTGTCTAAGGTACAACATTTTCTGGTGCTGATTAACCTGAGCTGAAAAGATGGATGCTGGCTCCTGCAAGCTGTGCTATCAGGGAGAGCAGTGCTGGATGAATTTTGTGACGTGGTTCAGAAGCAGACCTTGGTAGCTAAGTGAGTAACAGCACCATCTACCATTTAAGCACTTTATATCCCTGTGCAGTAAAGTCACTCCAGAAGTACACAGGAGGTGCTCAATGGCCATGCTGTGTAGAAAATCCATTAAAGCCCAATCAAGCTCAAGTTTGAAATCCAAGCTTGGTGGCAGCATAAAAAAAAACCCGAAAAAAACCCAACCAACCACTTGAAGTGGAGAAATAAATCTCTGCTTAATCTCTCAGAGAAAACCACAGTGGCAACTGAATTCAGGCACGATACAGTGCAGCAGGCTTCCTCTGAAGCAGAGAGGGGCTCAGAGCTCTGCAGGAGGGACCCACACCCAGGCTATTTAAAATGCACCTGGGTGCTGTGTACAATATGCCCAGGCATTCTGCAGTCCTAAGGGAAACAGAGGGAGACAAGTCCTGAGAAAAGGAGTATGCTTTCGCTGATCAGGGGTGGAACTGCTTTAAGGACCCCAGTTTGGCAGGATTCAAGCATCCCAAAAGGAAAGAGAAACTGGTGCCAACCCAGAGTGGAAAAGAGGGCATGAGTGACAGCATTGGAAAGCCATGGCCAGCAGCTGCACTGCCCATAGGATGGGCAGGGGTGGGACAATCCCACCCCACACACACATTGTTATATCACTTCTGTCTCAAGAAAGGTCACCTCAGGAGTAAGAAAGGGTTGTGGCACCCATTCATCACTCAGTGATGACTTTACAGACCAGTCAGTATCTCTTGGAAACACAGTTGTTCCCCTCCATTGATTTATTTTTTTGCCTTGGAGACAATATTCAGATTTTTCTATGGTTGTGCTGGAACTAATGAGAGCAGCCTGGTCAAGCTGCTGGAGTGAATCAGTGGGATAATGTTGCACTGATATGCTAGGCCATAGTCTGTTCTTTTCCTGAAACTTTAAATTGGTTGAGATCCAATTTTGTCTCTCATTTTTGCACTCAGTGGGGGAATTTTCTGGCAGTGCTTCAGTCTGGAGATTTTGTTTCCTGTGTATCATACTCCTTCCAATCATAAAGTTGGAGGGGGGTCAAGCTGAGCAATATTCCCTTGGTGTGTGAAGAGGTGCACGAACTGTTTCTCATTAGAGAAGAGCCAGAGTTTGGCACCTCAGTTCTGAGCACCTCAGAGTTCTGAAAATTAACCTTTCCCCAGGGTTCTGGTCCAAACCTAGACTGGACCAGCTCAGCTTTGAAGCTTTGGAGATAGAGGAATGCAGTGCTTAATTTAGCTTAGATGCTGGAAAACCAAGTCCATAATTTTGCTCTGGATTTGTTGTACAGGCCATGGATTGACCTCGACCTCACAGCAGGAGTGATAGCAGCAGATCTTTTCCTTGACTAGAACAGGGTGAAGGTATGGCTTGTTTTCAAAATGCTGCTTACTTTTTAATTGTTACTATTGGGTAGGAAAAGGTAAGCAAACAGGAGATACCCATTTCTTCAATCTTTGTCCACCCTGTAGCTGAAGAGTATACTGTTACACCAAGTCCACAAACCACCTTTTAAATTGATTTGACTGATCAAAACCATTAAAGTTCTGTCCTGCCTACAAACATCTGTAAGATTTCCACTATTTCCAACAAATAAGTAAAGCAGAAGCAACAGGGGTCCTCCTTGCTGGCAAGTCCTGATAGAAGAAGAAGAAAAAAATAAAAAGAAGAGGAAAAAAAAAAGTTCTTTAACTACTTTGAAGAAATGTTTAAATTCTGTTAAGTAAAAAGATTTGGAAGCTGAGTGAAAAAATCAGAGGATGACGATCTCCAAGGATTAAAGATGATGGATTTGACCTGAGTCTAGAAAAACATGTTAGATTAACATTTAGTTGGCTGCTGGATCTTAAAAAATGAAAAATATCTTTTTACTTCTAACATTTTTCTTCTCTTTAAAGTTTTGAAATAACCCAAAGGAATGCAAGAATGAAGGCCTATATATATCAAGCTGATATAAGAAATATTTTAGTTAATAAGTAGATTTATTTTTTGCTTGTACTTGGGCTTCTCTATTCAAAAAAGCAAAGAGTGAGCTCAGGGTTGGCATAGTTCTCCTACATGCAGTGCTGAAATAAAGTGTCTTAAATTTCTATCTGGAGCTGCCTGTCATGAATGTGTTTGCTATCTGGTAGCATGTTTATGTGGTTTATGACTCAGATCTGTGAGATTTCCTTCAGAAGGGGACACAAAGGACCGGAGTCTGGGCATGGCTTTGACCTGCAGAAAATGCCTGAGGTGTCACTCTGTCACTTCTTGAAGGACACAGACTGGCATTTCCTGCCCAGGCAGAAATTGGCTCTATTTGCCTTCATTATTTATCCTGGGAAATCCTTCTGTGTACTTGGATTTCTCTTCTTTTGGCTAGATGGGGAAAGCTGTAGGTGTAGACCTACCCCTAATTTGTAGGTTATATAGGATCAGCAAGCAAACCAGGGGAATAGAGGTGCAAGAATGGTTTGGAGCAGGTTGTGCTGGGGTACTTCTGCTGTCCTATATGAAGTTTGGGAGTTTTATTTCTGCCTAGACCTAATCTGGTCCCATGGACCAAATGTCTCCATCATACATGGGATCCAAAGCTGTCTGGAGGACCAGACATCAACTTGGTCTTTCTGTCTTGTGTCTGCCCCGGGGTTTGGAGCACATTTGCTGCACATTTTGGTTGGAGCTTCTGGTTTAATTTTCTTTGAAAGGAATCTAGTTCATGGGTATCAAAACAGCTCTGTAAATGGAGCCAATGCATGGTAAATTGATGACTGGGAGATTTACTTCAAAATCCCACTCCTGTTCTGAAGCAAAATGCTAATGTAGAGGCAGCCTTATGTGATGTGTGGAAACAATTCATTTGGTCCTTCCAAATGTAACTTGATTTGGGTTTTTTTTGTGTCTGAAAATGTTTCCCATAGATGAGATGTCTTTCTCCTTACTAAAGAGCTCTGTCAACCCATGAGGCTGAGAGCAGGAGCTGATGGGGGGGATTATTTCAGCATCCCAAGGAGGGAGAGCAGAACAGACACAGTGGGTGAGATTTAGCAGCACTTTGTAATGGATGCCTCATCCTTCTCTGAGGCTGTTCCTCCTGTGCTGTTGCATTAGTGGCCAGTCCTCCACCTTCTCTGTGGGTAAGATTGGCCAGCAAGCTGGGTCTGAAAAAGGCAGCTTGATTTTCTCCCTGTCTCCTTCAGCTGGATATTGTGTTCCTCCCAGTGATTGTCTGTTTTCTTAAGACTATCTGAGTCTGTTTGAATCCTTACAAACTGTTTGACTTGTTGACCTGCTGCAATAGCTAATTCCACAGGGTGTCTGCAGTGTGCTAAAAAAAAAAAAATAACAGCATTCTTCTTGTGACTTCTAAATTATGTGCCTTTTTAGTTTAACAAAAAATTCTCCAATACTCTAGGAGGAAGGGAAAAGAGGAGCATTAGGTCAGGATTCACCACAGAGTTAATTTTGTTTCTTAACTGCCAAGCTCTCACTTTACAATCTTTTAAATTCTTTAAAATTAAAGATAAAGCACATAGTTACTGCAATGATAGCAGGTTTTTATATGTTTTCATGTTTTTATATGTGTCCTTTCTAGGTTAAAATCACTCCCAGCCTTTGTGATCTCTTCACAAATAGAAGCTTCTGCTCCCAAAGGAGCTGCCACAAAAATCTGGCTGCAATCTGTGCACATGCTGCAGGGCCTGTGTTCTGGAGATGCACTCAGTGCATGGCACACCCAGAAAACATCTCCCATTTCTCTGTTGCTCTTCTTGCCCCCTGGACTCACACTCAGAATTCATTTGGTTACCTCTGGTGACTCCTATGCCTGTCCTAGGGAGAGATGAAAGGTGACTCTTGGGTGCTGAAATCTGTGTTTGAGTGAAGGGAGGGCAATGCAGAGCTCAAGGCTGTCACTGAGGGGGTGAGGACAGGATGGTCACCAGCCCCAGGAGGGTCCCCATGTGTGGTACTGCCAAAGGCTTCACTGGCTATCCCTGGCTGTCTGTGAGGGCCTCAGTGTCCCTATCTGGGCCTGAATCCCTGAAATAATTCCAGCAAATACAGTGCCTGTGCCCATGACCTGAAGGACTGTGTGCAATTAATGAGCTTTCCTGTGAACAAGAAGGAAATTGCTTCCCTGATCTATTTTGTTCTACAGCTCCTTGCAATGGAGATTCTCTCTCTGTACTGCCTTAGGTGACTACTTTTGGTGCTGTAAGGTACAATAAAAATTGAAGGTTCACAGTATAGATTACCTGTGGAAAGAAATTTAAATATTCACAGGAATATTCACTGTAGCATTCAGAACTGGTTTGTTAGCATCAATTTTGAGTCCAAGATCTCTGAGAGGGACAGAGAGAAAAAACAGGAGAGAGAATTGCAGTCTCATTAAAATAGTGAATTGTGTTCTGGTCTGGATTGTAAACTGGTTTGTGGGAAATGTATCATGGCTAGTGCACTGTGCTGCCTGAAGCAAAGGCATCCTAGCACCCACAAACACCTGTGCATGTATCCAGCCCAGCACTGGGGCTCCCAGCACCATATGCCTGCCTCGGCCAGGAATAGTCCTCTTTAAAAAGCAGTCCTTAATTTGGGAATCACACTGACACAGATATGCTCCCTCTCATTTCAGAAGCAGTATACAGCTCAGAGATTCCAGTCACTGAATCAGATGTGGATTACAGTTCTTGTGGCATCAAAACTCTTCAAAAGGGATTGTTTTATTTTTCTCCAGTGTGGAATGAGAATGGCTTTGTAGTTCTAGAAATTTTTCTGCAGGATTGGAAAGACTTTTCCTGTGCCTGTTGTTTGTGGTCTTGCATCTCACAGTGTGATTACAACATTGCACTGGTGCTGAGTTGGAATCTGGTTTTTGGAGCAGCAAAACATATCAGTGTCAGGGTGGCTTTGTCCTGGGCTCTGCTTTCAGCGCTGAAACTGAGTAATGTGTGAAAAGCAGGAGGATGATGGGATCTTGTTGGCACTTTTGGGAGGTGTGGTGTGTGAAAAGCTGTGTTGACATAAGGCCTTGCTGTAGTCCTAAACTCCTGTGGGGAGAGACAGTGTTGTTTATTGTGCTTTGTGAATCCTCTGTTCCTAGAAAGGGACATCTGAATCTGGTTTGTGTCACAAAGCAGTTTATAAACATAGAATCATAGGATTTGGGTTGGAAGGGACTTTCAAGATCATCTAGTCCAACCCTCCTGCTGTGGTTCAAGGCCAGGTTGGATGGGACTTTGAGGAATCTCATCTCATTGAAGGTGTCCTGGCCCATGGCAGGGGATTGGAAGTCAATCATCTTTGAGGTCCCTTCCAACCCAAACCATTCTCTGATTCTATGATTCTTAGTGCAGGGACATCTTCCACTATCCCAAGCTGCTCAAAGCCCCATCCAAGCCTGGTCTGAAACACTTCCAGGGATGGAGCACCCACAGCTTCTCTGGGCAACCTGTGCCAGTGCCTCACCACCCCCACAGGGAAGAATTTCTTCCTCATATCTAACCTACACCTGTGCTCAGAAACTACATTTATGTGGCTCCTGTCAGCAGCTATGTGGGAAGCAGTCCCCAGGATTGTTTTGCCAGAGGTCTGCTGAAAGGTTTGGAGCCAGGTCTTGTACCTGTATTTCAGGTATGGTCTGAGACTGCCACATGCATTTCTACAGAAGGGAAATGCTCAGACTTAAGTAAGCAAGGTGGAAATTTGCTGTTCCTTGAACCACAAAGCCTCCATCATTCAATCCTTCCTTGCCATGGCAAGGTTTGCCACAAGGTTTTCATGAGCTGAGAGAATTGGGACTAATTCAGTCACTTCTTCACACCAGAAGGGCTATGTCATTATTAATCCCAACACCACATATCTCTCTCAGACACCTGCATAGCGTAAAATAAATATTTCTCTTTCACGTAGCCTTTCCTATTTTTATAAGTTTCTTTGTTGGATCAAAAATCTTGGGACAAAGCTGTGCTTGTTTGAGGTCTGTGAGATACTCCAGATTTCAATGGGTCTGTTCTAGTGGTCCTTCCTTGTTTTCCAGATATTTCTTCTGGTTCTCCTATACTCATCCATTAATTATGGAGGTTTTTTACTCCAAGGAGTTTGAAAAATATGTAAATTACAAAGTTCTGATAACCTGTATTCTATTAAGAAAGAAATAATCAAATTATATCCCTTTGCAAGCTGGGTTGTTTGAGAATGCTTTTAAAATGACGCAAACCCCTAAAGTGTTTCTTTAAATGTGTTTTAAACTGTGAGCAACAGGAAATTGTTGGAAAATTAATATCTCCAAAATCAGTCACTTAGAAGCATCACCTGTAGCTAAATAAAAGGTTATTATATGTCAAGTTAAAAAGATTTTGGAATAAAGGCTTTATATATAGAAGAAGAAAAATTGTTTCTGAATTCTTTTACCTTGAAATACTGGTTATCTATATGTTGTTTGCTATTTATTTATTCTTCATGTGCTGTCTCTTCTCCCCACTTAATTAGAAGATTTGGGATTAGGCATCAAGTTCAGAAGTGACACACATAATAACTAATGCATTACAGAATTTGCCTTTAATCTTGTGTAAATGTCCCTTTCTGTCCCTCTACATCCCCTTGTTGAACCAATCTGGTGTTAATCTCACTTTCACTCAGGGCACAACTTGCCAGAAATGCATCTATATGTCATAAACTTACATTGCATGTGCCTTCAACTACTACTAAAACTAGTTTTGGGGTGTGTGCACCCATGCATTGCACCAAAATGACAGTCTGTGTCATGTTATGTAAAGCTGATAAACTGAGATATAATGGCATCTCCTGTTTGGTAGCTAGATGATGTAATTGTCCTGTCTGCCCTAATAATTGATCAGACAATGGACTGCACATTTTAGCTGCTTAAAAATGTAGGCCATCAACAGTGTTTGGTGTACTTGATTTTCATAACTTATTATTTTGGATGTTTGAGGTAGATGAGATCACATGGCACAAGCTGGTTCCTACACTGGATGGACCCAACTCGTTATGTCAGATCTCTGGACTAAATAATGGCAAAGGATGACATGATGACTCGTCTAATAGTCCCTTGAGGGACTATTTGATAATATTTGATAATATTACTATTTGATAATATTACTAATTTGATAATATTACTATTACTATTTGATAATATTACTCTCTGCTACATTCCCGTTGTAATTGCTTGCTGGAATATCCATGCAGAAGTGCCACTGCTGCAGTCAAAACAAATCCATTGTCAGGGTCAGACCTGGTATTTACAGATTATTTTGTCTGAAGGAGCACAAGGTGACACAGGAATTCAGCTGTGTATGTGCTGTAGTACATCATATGATAACCAACACATGTTTCATGTGGCTCGACAAGCACGAGAACTCAATTGGGGTTGATGAATGGACGGCCCAGAATCTGTGGAATTTTTGGAGGCCCACCCGAGGCTGGAGAGATGTGCTACTCAACATTTGGAAACATTTGACCCTGCTGGTGTTTTGTGTTTCTGCCTGCCACATTCATGCGGAGAAGAATCTCGGGAATGACGAAGGTAATGGAGAGATGGCGATCGCATCTCTTGGAGGGTTTAGCTCTGGGCACAGGCCAGCTGGATGGAGGTCAGCAAGACCAGGCCTTATCTATACTCGAAATGTGCATTGGTTTTAAATGTCCCTCCAGCTGATTTAACTCTTTAGCTTGGCAGGCACCAAGCTGAGCTATGTGGTGCTGGCAAATATCCAGTGCCTCTGTACTGACGTGGGATCAATTCAAAGCTACTGAAGAGGGTAGAAAATATTCTGAACTTCAAGAGATACATCAAGTTTTTGCATCAAGTTTTCAAGGGAGTGTTCAGTGATTTTTCTCTTTCTTGGGCAGCCCTGGTGGAGAAATTTTCCAGCTTTAAGAGTGGTACATTGAAATGAGGTTATGGTGTGTGTGGGAGGAAGATCAGTCATCTTCTGCCATTGTCACACATGGTCTGTAGAGAAGAGACAGATCCAGAGATGTGCCCAGCTCACATTTATGGCTCCTCCTCTGACTGTGAGTTACAGAGCTACAGTGCACATTTACAGAGAGAAAATGTTGGCTTCCCATTTCTTGTGTAGCACCTCAGACTTTTGAAGCAGTCAGGCAGCATAAGCATTTCCTGCTTCTGGGTGAGACATTGGGGATCTTCCACAGCAGGGTTATTCCCTTCTAGTCAGGGATGATGGAGCAATCTCATCCATAGCTCCGTAACTCTTGTGCAGCACCTGATTTTAAGTAGCTGCCAAGATTCCTCCTTTCTGCAAAGCTGAGAAGATATAATCCATGAAAGAAGAGGAGGGCTTAAATAAAATATATGTCTATATGACTGTATTTATATACATACAGTGAAAGAGAGGAACAGTGGGAGGGGGCAGAGCAAAGGAACACGTGAATACCCAGAGCACTTCAGGATGAAAGGTGTTATAGAAATATATTATCACCATTACTTTTATCAATAGTACAATATTGCCAGCTCACTTACTTCATTATAGTCCCATTGCAACATTGATGTTGTTACCTTGCCTACTTTAAAATAGATTGGAGTTTAGTTTTATCTTTTGCTAGGTAAGAAACCACTCTGAGAACTCTAGCTAATGTGCTGCAGAGTGACAGAACAACTATGTTTTATGAAGCCAAATAAAAGTTTGCTTCATCAACTACTGCAGGGTATAAACAACCGTCAGCCATCTTGGAAAGTAGACATCCTTTTATTTAATTGCAAATTAAAAAACATAAACCACCTTAAACACAGAGCTACTGTCACATCAAATCAATACAATAATTGTGCTCAAGCAGTTGGAAGGCACATGATGCTCAGCTTCTTGCATACTAAAAATATATCAATCACTAGAGCAATAAGCAAGTTTTATAATATATGAGCAGATGATGGTATATTAGCAAGTTTTGTATTGTGTGACTGCTTTTCCCCATTCCCATTGAATACAAAAGGGAAACTTTGTGATCTGAAAGTTGTTAGCAATTCCTTTTGTGCTCGTGAATTCCTGTTAATAAGAAAATCTCTGGTATAAGGCAAGAGAGTCACAGGTCACAGGCAACTCCCAGAGCCAGACTTTGCTGCCTGAGTGTCAGCTGTTCTTCTTTATTGGTTTTAGACTGATGGATGTGAGGATTTTAAATTTTTTTCATTAAATGTAGTAATGAAGAAAGGTCTTAGAGACTGAGATCATTGACCTGCCTGAATGGTTATCTGCTAGCTTGAAAAGAAAAAAAGGTCTTAAAACGAATTCACAGACTTTTGCACTAATTTCATGAGTAACCCAAGGTTTGGTGGTGTTGCACTGACTTCATCAGGGTTTGGTCTTGTCTTCACTTGCACACTGAACATTGCATGGAGGGAGAGATGCTCCCCAGGCAGGAGGGACAGCTCCAGGGATCACTTTGCTGGAGTGCTGAGGGAAGCCTTTACAGGGATACAGAAGAAGGGAAGCAAAGATGCTGGATGCTCCAGGCTTTACAGCTCACTCGTGCCTCTTAGAAAGGGAGAAAATTTCTGCTTTTCCCGTGACCACTCCCAGACATCTCTCAGCTCTCTCTTCTTTGGAAACTGTAAATAAACCCCTTACTAACGAGGCTGGGAAAAGGCTAAAAAGCTCCTGTTAATGCTGGGAGCCACTGAATTTCACAGCGGTGCCACTCTCTTATCACTACTCCAAAGACTGACTTTAATCCACAGCGTTTTTTTCATGCTGCGTGTAAACAAAGCTTTTCAAGTGCTTAGCATTTGCAGGTCTCCTCCTCAGGTAGCTTTTGCCTTTGTCTTGCCCTCTATTCTTAGCCCCTTGCCCTCCCACTAGCTAATCTCCCTCTTCAACTCCTGAGTGGCCCAACAAGTGCATTGGGGAACTCCAGGCTTAAGGTTGCATGGAGTGACCTGGAGGTTGAAGAGCTGTGGGCATTTTTGACTTGCTCTTTGCCCACATTTCTCACCACAGCTTTTGCTCTGAGCTCCAGCTTACAGTCACCAGGCTGGAGAAAGCCAAGGGATCAGTCTCAGAAGAGCAGCTCCACCTCCTGCCCTGCCAGCCTCTGCAGCTAGGGAATTTGAAACTCATATAAAGGGTAATAAAAGGGAGATTATTGAGGTAGAGCTGGAGAAAAGCCCAAAGGAAGTTATTGTACCAGATGGAAGTCAATTTTTTCCTGCCTTTCTCTTTGCATTGGTACTTAATTGCCCTGATCTGAGAAAGACAAAATATCTCACCCTGATTTTAGTGAGTCCTTGCTGCTGTGCATTTCCCATCCACAAAGCTTTCAAGTACTTTACAAAGATGGCTGCAAGCAGCTCCTGAAAACTGAGGTGTAAAAAGCTTATTTAAGTTCTCCTGAAAGCCAAGGCAAAACCAGGTGAAGAACCCAGGTTTTCAGCAGCTCCCATGAGTGCTGCTGCCTGTGCCACTGTCACCTCACTGGTCCTGCGAGCCTTTCACTTTCTATTTGAAGGTTGCACCAAAGCTTCCAACTGTGGGAACTGCCGTGACACTGCTCTAAAAAAAGCAAAAAATACCAACCTGAAGACAGCGATTTATGGGGAGAGGATAAAAGTATTAGTGAGGAACCAAGATGCCTGAAGAACAAGCCCCAGAAGCATTTGGCAGCCAGCCCCGTGTTCTCATCTTTAGCCTGTTACCCTACTCGCGTTTCTGGGGCTGTAGAGTGATAGAGCCAGTTTATCCAGATGACACTGGAGAGGTGATAAAAAGGAGTCACCAATTAGCTCTGGCTACAAGGGCTGTGCCATCGGAAGCATTCAGCCCTGCAGGGAGTTATTTGCCTGAGAAAGAACAGCGAGAGGTCAAGTGCTGGCACTTTTGCCAGGCTCAGCAATGTCTGTGGCAGAGCCCTCTCTCCAAGGCTCTAAACTGAACTCTCATCTCCCCTGTCAGCTCCTGAAGATGGGCTGAGAGGACTTGTCCTCACAGCAGTGGCCAGTGTCCTCTTTGGAAAGGACCAAGATCTTCTTTCCACAGGGATTGAATTGCAGGTGGTTACGCCTGGGCTGGAACCTGAGCTGGAGTCACCCTAATTTGTAAAATTAGGCCACTCTGCTTGGGGCTGGGAAGGGTGCCCAGGGAGGGAGAAGGTGACAGGGGACACATTTTGATCCAGGAGGGCTGGGCAGACCCCAGGTATGTGCACTGAGTGATTCAAACCACTTTCAAGTCAACATCTTAATCTCCTGAGAATCAAAAGGCCGTGAAACAGCAAGAGGAGCAAATTTCAGCTGGGTTGGCTTTGATTAACATCTTCTTTATGAGTTGTGCTCCATGGCAGATGCCATTCATTAGCGTTATTTACACATTAGGAGACCTATAATTGGAGACTAGCAAGTGTCCTCATCAGAGCTGACCTTATGTATGGAGAAGCTGACATCTGAATGTCAGGTTTGCATCTGTGACTTTTCTCCTCCCAATAACCACTCTAATATGCAAATACTGAGTTGCAAAATAATGGAAATAAATAAATCCCCTATTTCAGTTATCTCTGGGAAGATTTGTGTTTGCTGCCGTTTTGGAGGCTGTGCTGAGATTAGACTCTGTCACTTAATCAGCAAGTAAGTGAGAGAAAAAGACATTTCAGATGCAGGGGTATGTGGAATGTGAATTGTAAATAGCCTGTAGTGCAATCTGTGAGAAGAAGCAGGTATAAAGTACATTCCAGGGCCATTTGCAGTTCTTTGTTCAGGTATAACTGGTGCTTACAGTCATTTTGTTAAATATTCTGTTTATGTCCTTTTCCATCCTGAATAAGAAGTTATCCCAGTCCCCAGAGTGAAGGAGACTCACAAAATACCTGCATTCATGTGTTCGAAGCAAGGCTTTAATGGAGCCATGGAAGTAAAGGGAATGAGGCATCAGCAGGGAGAGGATCAAGGGAACAAACTGTTCCCTGTTGCAATGCTGATTCTCTCAGGAGATGAAACACCATGAGGAGAGAAAAACATCTCTGGGGCTTGCCACATTCTGTGTAGAAGACTTGGAGGGAAAGGCTGCTGGCTGTGAGTTTGCTGGCTGAGTAATTTCACGCTGGAAGAGGTCAGTGAGCCATGGTGAGTCAAAGACACAAATCGTACACATCAGACAGGTTTGGGGGTGCCCCTGCTGTGGCAGATGTTTGGGCAGATGAGGCTCCTTTGCCATCACAGAAACAGAGCCCATGGTCCAGCTGCTCTCCCATGGTTTAAGGTCTTGCTCTTTGCCACAACTCTACCCTGTGGTCCCCAGGGATCAGGAAGATTCAGTTTGCTCTGCTCTCATTGCCCCAGGCTCCCCACAAAACCAGCAGAGACAGATAAGCACTTCTGGAGTGTAATTTGTATCCTAGGCAGGCTGAAGTGCCCTTTCTCTTTTCCATGATTATCTGGACAGGTGATAAGACTTTGGTGGTATGAATTGCTCTCTCGGGGTTTGCAGTTACATCTCCAGGGACACATGATAATAAAACAAACAGCCCAGGATTTTCGAGGCACTCCTAGTAACTTTATGAGATGAATACAAACCAATTCATCCCAGAAGGATAAACCCTGCCTGCATTTGCCTGCTCTCTTTCCCTGGTCACTGTGTGTTTGGTCAGAGTCCTTCTGAGTCCTGAGAGTCTGCTTTGTAGATGTAGTTTCTTTATGTCACCACCTTTTTTGCCTCCTACATCCACCTACAGTCCAGCTTCTTTTTTTATTACAGCTGGTCTCCCGGCCAGGTGCCATCCCCAGTGCTGTGACAACATACACTCATTGCTCATCTCTGCTGCTTGGTGAGTTTTATGAAGATTCCACTTTTTACAGCCTTTTTGGTAGTGCTCCTTCAGGGGTAATCTCAGTTAGACCCAGGTTTGCAGGAAAAGTGGGGAAAAGGATTCATTCTAGTGTTTTAGAGGGCTAGATGTGCCTTCTTCTTCCTGAATCATAATGGCAGTCCTTTGTGGTGGTGAGTACACGCTGCCTTTGCTGAGTACAAAGTGCATATTCCAGCCAATGGGTAAAATTTGTACAAAGAAATCCCACAAATTAATGCACTACAAATCTCACAACTAATATTTTAAGGAATAGCATTGAAGTGGTCGGAATGCTTTTTTCCTAACACTTGCTGTGATTTTTTCCCTTTTTTTATTCACAGCAATGTTTTTTATTTCAAAACTGTAATAAATTTGCATGAAGAAGGTTAATTCTAGGAAACGCCAGAATGCAAACATCCAAACATTGTTACATTTCACAACTTGCTGGTCTGATGCTGACTCTTTCCCTCTGTAATACTGTTTTTGTGAAATTGTCACAAGTGTGACTTAAGTGGGAAAAAAGCTTTGGCACCTTTAGTTGTGTGAGAAGTAGGAAAAGACATTGGCTGGGGGTCTGCAGGGCCAGATTCATAATAAAGTGCCAGGCACAGATTTATTACTGTTGCTATAAGGAAAATTGGGCCCTGTCTAATTCCAGGGTTGTAATTCCCCCCCATCAAATTATATCAGTGACAAAGCATCTACACTGTAAGGAGAAGGAGAAGGGTGCTCATGTAGGCTGAGTTTAACTTGAGAGGGATGGGGGAGAGCATGAGATGAGCTGGAAGAAGAAAGCTGCTGGTTTGACTGTGTTATTCCCAGCGAGTTTATCTGCTGGGCTTGCAGGCAGCCGAGTGGAGATGCTTTCAAGGCCTTGCTGGCAGACTCATCCCTGGAACTGAAACCTGTCAGCATGTGATAATTTGTGTTATTCTATATTTAGAGCAGCAAGTCACAGCCACAGTTGTTCACGGCTGGTCTTTAAACTGTCAAGGAGAAAGCAAGGCTTCCTTAGATGGGCCTGAAAGTCCCTGAACAATCTCTGCAGGATGGATTTTGCCACTTCATTTCGCCTCGGCTGATCCCAGTGCTTGTTCCGGCGGTCAAGCTCAAGGTGAGGCGAGGGTCTGTTGTAATTAACAACTCCAGCTCTTGGCTCCAGACCTCTCTGTGGCACATCTTTTGCTCATCAACACAGAACTGCAGATCCTCAGCTGGGATGGATGGTGTTGGGTGGCCACAGGCTGTTTGACTGGGAGCAGCCCCACTCGTGGATGTGCCTCTGGATCCAGACCCCATGGCTGACTCATTTCTGTGCATCCCAAACCTAAACAGCAGTGATGTAGTTTCTGCATAGCATCTAATTTAACAGTTTTCTTCCAAATTACTTTATTGGCAAAATCTGGCTGGGATCTTCATGCTTTGCTTGAAAATATTTTAATTTTTTAGCCTGATTTTGTCACCAGACTCAGATAGGACTGAAAAGACTGGAAATACTGTACCAGAATCATAAAACTAAATGAACACATCCTACATTCCCATTGATCTTGGGTCAAAATGTAACATTTCAACATGATTGAAACATTTAGTTCAGATGTCAGCTCTTTAAAATAATATTTTTTTTAACAAAAGAAACATCCATTTTCTTTTCAAAAGCTTGTTTTGAGCAACAACATGACAGCTTTCAATTCCATGACTGTTACAAGAGGGACATGCTGATATTATCTGTTTCATTTTTTGCAGAGTAAAATCTGATTACAATCAGGAAACTGTCACGTTTCAAACTTTTTGCAAACCTTTCCTTTTCCTCCAGCAACCTGGCAAATATATTCTCCTCATTTCACCCCTCTCAACAGTGCTTTGCTTTGCTTTTTTT
>VZRH01003307.1:1024745-1047465 GCA_013397555.1 Urocynchramus pylzowi | reverse complement strand
TTTTTTTTTGGCCTGTCAGTCAAAGTGGAAAGCTTGGCAGCCTGGCTAATCCTTGGCTTTTTTTCTGGGATCAGCTGTATGGCAAACCTCTGTGCTATGTATACCTGGCCTCCAAATAGAGGCCTGAGACAACCAAGGCATTTTCCATGAGTCATGGAGCAGCCACCAGATAGCAGTGCTATTCCATCTGTGTGGACAGGGGCTAGGCAGTGACCCAGCTTTATCTGTCACCTCTGTCCCATTGGCAATGCTGATCCATCCATTTCTGTGGTTTCCAAAATCTTTTCAAGTCTCAGAAACACATGAAAGTGGGAAGAAAATGGAAATATTGCTTCTCTTACTTCTGCCAAAAAATGTGAATTTAAAACTATTCACAGAAGAGAAAAATGTAATCATGACAGCACTTGGTAACTGCTGAAAGTGTTGAGTCACAACAAGGGATCTGTCTGTTTTCTGTTTGTTTCAGTGGCAGGTGAAGGAGTGTTGTTTTAATTATTTTTTAAAAAGAGTGAGACAAGTGTTGATTTAGCAGTTTACTCATCAAAGTAATTCCACTTATAGAGCTGCAGGATTCCAGAAAAAACATGTTCACAAGCTGAAATTAATGTCCTGCATGCAGCAATCTAAGAGCTTTGCAGATTTTACCCATAACATAAAACAAAAAGTTATTTTGTAAGCAGGCTTCTAGAGAAACTGGATTGCAAAGTATTTTTTAGAATGAAATGAGGCAAAACAGTCATAAAGACATTGTCTGGTGAATAAATTTCAGTCAGAAAACTCATAACAGTGTATGAGCCAAATTAAGAGGTAGATGCAAGGAGAAGAGAGGAAATTAATTCTAAAATGAATGTTGAAAAGAACTGGAGATGATGAGGCAGGAACTTCCCTGAGAAACATCACATCTTCTGCTCTGAAGGAAAGAGTCTAGCAGGGTGCAGGGAGAAGAAACCACCTCTGACAAAGATGGCACAGCAAGTTCCTGCACACTGAAAGTTCTATTCTTATGCAAGGTGCAGCAAGGTGCATTTTGTGCTGCCTCAGACAGTGCCTAGAAATGCTTCTTGCCCCAGTGAATCCCACAGCAGCTCTGCAGCAATGGTGTGGGGAAGGGAACGTGCTTGGAGGTGACAAGGGCCAATTTCCAAAGTTGCAGGCACTAATTTATGAGCCTGGGGTGTGCTTACCCAGGACCTCCCCGATGCACTGGCTAGCTGGGCTAACTGGCCCATGGCATAAAAAGCACGATTTCTACAGGTGCAGCAGGCATTGAAAGGCAGAAATATGTGGGCACAACTATGCCTGTCCCATTTAGAGATGATTTATGGGGTAAAATGCACCTCCAAGAGAGCAGGTGTCAGGGAGGGCAGCAAGCTGCTGGGTATTTCTGCTGTTCATCCTGTAGTGGCTGTTTCCTTTGCTTTGCTCTCTGCCCTTGCCCAGAGAGCTGGGAAGAATCTAACAGTGAAAAAGAGAGAAATTAAGCTGACTGAAGATAAAACTGCTAGGAAGGGATTTAAGATTTGCCAAGCAGCTGCAGGGAAGGGAGTGATCACAGAATTGTCATCATAAAATCATTGAATGGTTTGGGTCAGAAGGGACCTCAAAAATCTTCTGTTTCCAACCCCCCTGCCATGGGCAGGGACACCTCCCCTTAGCAATGACAAACCTCTGTCCTGGCTGCTGGATAAGCTCATTTGTGTGCTGAGATGGGCTGAGGGTGGAGGAGCAATGCCCTGTCACATCACACCTGCCTGTGTCCCCAGTGCTCCCAGAAAGTGGAGCCCAAATCCTCACTGTGGATCCCAGAACCACAGAGCTGGAAACAGCCAAGAGGCTCTTCAGTACCTGGTGATGCTGAGCACTGTGAATTAATGCTGCACAGAAAGGTTGCAGGCACACATTTTGCAGCATTTGCAAACCTTGTATTGAGAAGAAAAGCTTTGGCAATTAAACTGAACGTCCCCAGAGAGCTTTTCACAGCTGTGCTGGTTTATGATGTGTTTGAGGTAAGGCCAGAGGTATGAAGACACTTGCCAAGGGTGCACATTATTTACATTCAATATTTAATCCCTTCTCAGAGAAACAGTGAATTTTTTTCTTGATAATATCTGTTGAGTTTGACTACATTTTCTTTCTTCTATATGTGAATATTTGGGTCAATTAAGTCTTTCCATATGTATTGTTTATTCCTATTTTGAGCCTCCTTTTCTGTGATAAACAGGGGGAAAAAAGCAATCATGAAGAAAAATATAACAGAGAAAGAAAGGGAGGGAAAAGAGGAAATGAAGAATATTAAAACTGAATATTTCATATAGAATTTTTATTTTTAAAAAATCGAATAAATGAAACTATGTTCTGAAGAATAAAAGTATGGTTTGAAAAAGAGATATGAAAAAGAGATACTGAGGGGGGGCACTGAGTGGCATAGTTTAGTGGTGGGCTTGGTACTGCTGGGTTAAAGCTTGGATTCAAGGATCTGAAATTTCTTTTCCAACCTAAATGATTCTGTTATTCCATGATTATGTAATAGTTTCCATAGAGCTGGATTTCATCCTCACTTTCACAAAACACCCTCTGATTTTGTTCATGAAAGTTGAGAGCAAAATTCACTGCTCATATTTGCTACTTACAAGTTGGAGATGAGATTTCCATCCTAGATGGAGCAACTGCTCTTCTGACTAACCCTCAATTCCGTCATCTTCTTCCACAGTTAAAAGCTAATGCTTGTTGAGAAGCTGTAAAACTTGTGATATCCTCTTTTTCTTTTGAAAATCCTGTACTTCTGCTGCTGCTTAAATAAACAAGAGAAAAGCTCTTTTTTTGCTAATTTCTGGCTTGAGTGGAGAAGAAAGCTCCCAGTACTTAAAGTTTTTTGTCTGTTAAAATAATTACAATAATTACATGATAAAATACTGCTTAGAAATAAGATAGATTAGCTCAATAACTGCTGTACTGCGTTTGCAGTTGATGAGGCTTATTGTATTAATCAATGGCCTGCAACACAGAAAAATGGCAGAAGTGGGATGGCAAGTGAATGTATCTAAATTTCATAATTTGAAAGACTCTCGATGGATGTGCATCACTACTGAAGACAGTCAGGGCTTAAGAAACAGGGTGAAGTACAAAATATCATTTATCCTATAAAAAAAAGTGGAAATATATTAAATCTTCCACGCTGAATTCAATTCAGTAGTTCATGAAATGTCAAAGTGCAGGTGCTCATAAATAAACAGAATATTTCTTTTTAGATCCTGCATGCAATTTTAAACATCTGCAGAAGTGAAACACAAGCCCTGCAAGCTGAAGAGGTGTTGAAGATCTCTGAGTCTGTAAGCAGCACACAATTGTAAAATTCACCCCTGAAACCTCTGCTGATCCAGCCAGACTTTGCAGCAGTGGTGTAGGAAATGGGTTGGCTAATTCAAGCAGGTTCATGAATTTTCAGTGAAATCCACCTAAAATCTTTCTGGGTATTGTGATATACTCGAAGTATATTGTGATATAAGCGAAGTAAAGTTCACTTTCAGTCTCCAGAAAAATTGGACTCACAAATGCTGAGATGCCATAATAGCCTGATCTTACAGTATTTTTTAGCACCTATTTGAACATTCCCTGTGAATCTCACTAGAAACTCTGCTTTTAGACCACCAACAGCTCTGCATTACAAAGAAATTAAATAATCTGTGTTGGCTATGAATAAAATTTCTACTTAGCTGGTGTTTATTTGGAACAAGCTTGGAAGGAAACCTTCTCCCACAACTGCTGTGGACCCATCAGTTACTGGGTGTTCTGGAACAGGAATAAGTCAAAGCTTTTCAGTGAATCTAGTGAAACAATATCTACATCTCTTTCTTTGGCATGGGCAGCCAGAGCTTTTTGTAGCAATAAAACATGTTATTTAGATTGCTTGGATACCAAGATCCTGTTGTCTCCCAGAGTATTTATCAGAACATGGATGTTGTTACATATCACCTGCTTTTCCCTGCCTCTCTGTGTTAAATCCCAGCATACCCTCCTAGAGGAGAAAATCTGTGATGGAGCACAGTTTTGGGGACAGTCTCCTCCAGAGCAAGCTGTATCTAGGCTTCAACAAGAGAATTTCACATGTCCAAATTATTCTGTTTGTGGAAACTCCCCTGAGAAGATAAATGGGCATTGACTTCAGTGGGATTCTCAGTGGCCTTTGGTTAAACACTGTGTGTATATTTAATGGGACAGGGGCTTTATCTCCTTATGGCTGCAGAACATAGAAAGCATTTGTCAGTACTGGATCAATAATAAATAATGTTGATAATAAGTGCCAGGATGCATTGAAAATTAACCTGCATTTTCATTGCCAGTTAGAAGTATTTATTTCAGGCAATTGTGGTGGGCCAGGACACTAAATCATCCAGAGATAATTCCATGCTAAGGAACAACATGCAGGCATTATTTGTGACTGCTATGGCAGAAAGAATCAGTTGGGACAACACTTCCTCTCCTCTTAAATTTAAAATATTTTGCAATATTCTTATGACAGATACTTCTTTTGTTAAATATGTTCTTGCATCTCAGGATGGGGCAGGAATCTGTACCCCAAAGGTGCAGGGGTGACAGTTTCTGACTGTGAATTTCCCCATCTCTTTGGGCAAAAGTTGGGATTCAGCTATGCAAGTCCCAAACTAGTGAGCATCTGACTTTCATTATCAGCCTCAAAAGTGCATGAATTGAAACCAGGAAGCCCCCATTTGTCAAAAACACTCTGAGCCATTAAATCACTGAACAATGTGATGACACATTTGTTCCTACCAGCCCTTGAAATGTGAGACCCACTTGTGATGCCACTACACAGCTCTCCCTGCTGTCACCCAGGGGTCCTGGGGGCTCAGCCACAGACCTGCCCATGGATGAGCTGAGACTGCAAAGAGCCTGCCCAACACAGGAGACTCCCACCTGGCTCAGGGAGAGGAAATCTCAGTCAAGAAACCTTGGAAACAGGGCTATTCATCAAGGCAGCATTTCCCTCCTGTCACCACGGAGCTACAGAGAATTGCTGCTGCCTCCTGTACCTATGAACCTGAAACATGGGACAGTGTGAGAAAACCTATAAAGTCCAAAGTGTCTCCCTGAGCTGCTTCATGTTGTCATTAGCCATGCAAGCAAGATCTTAGGTGGATGGGTGGTTCAGGGTTCTCCTGAAGGAGTGAAGGGCACAAGTGAGTGTCTGCCAGGGCATTTCAAGGTCCTGTCACTGCCTTTGGGACAAGGAAAGGGGTTGTTCCTCACAGCAGCATGTTGCTGTCCTGAGATGGGGAGCAGCACAGATTTCTGTTTCTCCTCAGCTGCAGATGTGGTGGAGTGGGGTTGGGTGAAGCTCCCCACATTCTCCCAGGTGAACCTGCCTTGGACTTCCCACACAAACACAAGAGCGTCCTCTCCATTTATTCCCCTAAAATCACCCCATCAGAAGCTGGTTGCTTTTCCATCCATTTGCATCTTGGGTAGTTACTGGAAGTAAGGGACATACAGATGTATCACTTCTCTGAATCAAATCTGCTCTGCTCAAATCTGTGTTTCTGCTCTGCAAAGGCATAAATCAAGAGCCAACAGGTGGGGTGGGAAATGGCAGAAGAATCAAGACTGGGAGCTGTAAGATCAGAGCAGTCAAAGCCAGTAAAAAGCTGATGCTGGAAGAATTAGATCACCACAAGCCAAGGGGAATTTAGCCTCCAGTGTAGCTCTTGCAGGTAGTGCAGCACAGAGCTCCTCAGGAGCTCTCTCCAAAGAGGGACTTTGATGTCTGTGTCGGTGCCCCAGTTTCGCAGAAGTCAGCAGTATTGCTGAGGCACTGAATGTCAGAGGTACAGGGCTGGCAGAGCTGGGACTGCTGCCAAACCAACTAAAACACACTCAGCCAGCAAGTGCTGATTCCATCTCTATCAAGGCAGCTATCCCAACAGCCCAGCATGGAAATCTAACTGGTCCAACCAGTTATGCTGGAGAGCTGTGGTGTAAGGATGCAAAAGTGGCTGAGGAAGGATTCCTCAATGGGCTGAGGAAGGATTCAGATTGAGGCATCTTTGTGCATCTTTCTTTGTGGTGCAGCCCAGGGTCAGCTGCTTCTGTCTGCAAAAATCCTGCCTGTGAGTTACTGCCAGTGATGCATCCTAAGGACAAGGCAAATCAGAAGAGAAAATGGGAAGAGTCAGAGCACTCCTGTGCTTGGAGAAGCTCTCCTCAGAGGTGTTGAGTTGTCTCTACCTAACAGGTTCTTAATGCAGCCCTGTCCTGGCACTGAGTCAGAAGCTCTGAAAGCAAAAAGGGCACCTGGAGCACACGTGATATTGCTGATTCAGCACTCTCAGTACATTTATTTTGCAATTGCACTCAGTGGCTGCAATCCAGCTTGAGGAGGGCATGCACAGACAAACAAAGTCTCTGCCCCAAACAATTCACATTTTCACTTTACAACTCTACTACTACTTCAAGCCACTTATGGATGATGTTATAGACTAGCAAATAGACAGACACATGGACTTTCTTAGCACCAGACTCTGCTGAAGTCCTTCCTCCTTTTGAAAAATCATTTATCTTCTTCTTCTTCTTTTGAGGTAGTTTTGCTTTTTTTTTTTTTTTTAATTGATCAAATGTCTTTTGAAACTTCAGGTCTGTTTTTCCTGCTTTGTTGTGGAAGCAAATAAGACAGGCTTATGGCTCCATGTAAAATTTCAGCCTTGTTTATAAATTGCTTGTGATTGATTAAGTAATAAAAATGCTTTTAAGACAGGGAGGTAAATCTCCCAGCTAATTGTTTAGTGCTTTACATTATAACCTTGTTACAGCGACTGGGCTGAATAGCTTTGCTAATTCTGTCTCCTAAGAGTCACACTGGAGCTGTAATCCCAGTTTGCTGCTCTGCCCTGACCACTGAAAGACACAGACCGTAATTAATGGGTCAATAAACAAACCCAGTGATGCATCTGAAACATGAGAACAAATCTCTCCTTTTTAAAGGTGAGTTCTGAGGTGGAGACGATTTCTCAGGCAGGAACACTGCCAATTTCCAGCCACGTTCTGGAAGAAATACAGCATGAGCATGGCCCCTCTGCCTCTCAGCCACTTCTCATCTGCCTCTGTCATGGAGCCTTGGGCAAAGAAATCAGCAGCACTGAGGTGGGTGTGCCAAGACCAGGTAAAATGAAGACTAAATTGGGGAAGCTGGTGTGATTCATATGCAAGATGTCTTTACTGCATGTTGTCTTCTCTTTTGGATACAAAGCAGTGACCCAACTCACACATTGGACTTTAAGGACCATGAAAATACCTAAAATAAATAATTTAACAGGACCTCAGTAATTCTAGTTTTATTTCTACCTAAACTACCTGAGAGGAAGCAAGTGTTGTCCATTGATTGAATGCTTGAGATGGTTCCTCTAAAAAATGTTGAATCGAGAGTTCTGATACTAATTTTGATATGGTTGAGTAACACATGTGATAAACTATGATAACAACCCTGCTCCTGATTTCAGGCTCATGCAGAGCTAGATCAGATCAGTCTCTTGGGTGACATGAGCTTTTGTTCACAACAAATACAGAGCTGCTGGCAAATTCAGACCAGCTGTGAAGGCATCAGCAAAGTACCAGCCTCCTTCCTGGGCTCCCCAAATCTGGGGAAATAAACTCACTTCCACCCTCTCCTCTTGTTGTTGTGTTGTTTTTTTAACAAAAAGGTCAATTAGTCTCTTGACTCTGAGGTCCTTTCCAGGCATTCATCAGTGGCAGAGGCAGGAGGCTGATTGCTGGGGCTGATTATGGTATTGAACAGCTGATAAGGGGGCCTTAATTGTGAGGACTAGAAAAAGGCTAAAAAGCCACCAAGCCTTTAAACTTTCAGGGAGGATGGGCCTTGCTTCTGTGGAGCATTTAATGACACCTGGACCAGCATCTCTGCCTCCTTGATGGATGCTCCCCAAGTGCTGAGATGTGTTTGGGTGAAAGTATGCTCAGAAATGAGCCACTTTCTTGAAGATGTTTTTCTGGGAGGGAAATGGAGGTGGTTTGCTCATAGATCTGATGTTCCCAGCTAGGCCTACACAAGCAGCCCCATCCTGCTGCTGCCAGCACCTTCAGCTGACACCCTCCCTGTGAGGTGATGCTGAGGGAGGAGGTTGGGACTGCAAATGGTTGGATGCATCTGGGCCAGGTGGCCTCCCTGTGCAGGCTCACATGTCTGAACAGGGAGCTGAAATTAGCACTTTGATTTTTGCACACCTGCATGGTAAAAGATAAATGAGAGGAAAAGGAGCCTTTTTTATCATTAAAATCAAAGCAATGCTCCAGCACACAAAACCTGCCAGCAGGCAGTTCTGCCTTTCATGTGCTCACAGGCTCCTTGGTGTGGCATGACACAGTGGTCCCCCAGTGCTGGAGCTAGAGACTAAGAGAAAAGAGTTGTAAAGACCTCTCTATGTTCTTTCATACACCCTGTATCCAGTTTACATATAAATTTCCTTAATCATGTACATTCTTATGCCCCCTTTTCAATTTCAACAGCGCTTACTCATTCAAATTTGTGCCATGTTTCCATTAACCCCACTGTCATGGCTTCATTATTATTTAAGCTGATGCTTGCAGGTGTCTTATCAAAATGCCCAGAACCAAAACAGTCTGAAGTTTGGTTTACCAGCATTCTACTCCAGTAAGCAACCAGATTTTATAGTCTGCTCCTCAGCTGATGCAAGGTAAAAGTTAAGCCCTCAGTGAATGCAAAGCAACATTACCTGATCTTGCTGAAAAATCAAACAAAAACCATTGTCCTCATTACACTTTTATCTATTCTAGGTAATAAAACTCCTAATGAATGAGGCTTCTTGGGGTGGGCTATATTCTCTGCAGCATGCACTGCTCTACTGCTGGAAAACCTTTGTGTCACTGCTAAGACCCAATATGGCCTGACTGAAGAAAGCACCAGGAGACTGAATGCAAAATGCAATAATTTTCCTGTGCCTGGCTTTACTCAGCTGCCTGTACACACCTCAGAAATCTCTGTGTCCTTACTGGATGCTTTATCCCTCTCCTCTGAATCTTGATGATATATTAACAGCACTAATCAGCCCCAGATGTAATTAGTCACAGGGGAGTGTTTTGTTGCCTTGGCCCCCACCTTGCACGTGCTGGTTGATGCAATTAAGCAGCTCTTCTGCATCCTGGTGCCACGAATACATGACAATGTCTCAGTCACTGAGCTTAGGCAGTGGTGCTGCCTTGAACTGAGAGAGTTGTCTTCATACTTTCTTGTGCTCTTAGAGAAGATTAATGAGAATTCATACTGAGGGGGAAAAAAACATAATATTTTATTTTGCTGGCAGCATGCACATATAATAGAAATATCTTTTTTAATAAAAATCAATGATGACTTAAAATACACAGTAAATGTTGTAACATTAATAAAAGATGCGACACATAAAATTAGACTTAAATGTGCAGTTTTCCCAGCTATTTACAACCCACATTTCAGATCTGATCATGCTTCCAGCAGAGTGAAATGGTCTAAAACAGCTGTCAGATGAAATAAAATAAATACTGCCTCAGTGCAAATAAAATAAAACAGCATCCCAAAAATTCCTGATTGAGCTCCATTGTCACTTCCCTGTAAACTGAAGAGGAGTCAGGCTGCAGGTCTCAAGCACACATCAAGGTCACTACAAGCAGGGATCTGTTGTGGTTTAACCCCAGCTGGACACTCAGTCCCCTGCTCGTGCACCAGATTATGTACAGAGCAGGAGAGTGGGTTTTTCTTTCCCTTTTTATCTTCTCCTCTGTGAGTCAAACAGCCCCAATTCCTTCACTGGTTCCTGCAGGTCCTGCTGTTCCCTGCTCTCCTCCAGCTGATCCAGGCAGTGCCTGTCACAGGCTGCAGTTCTCAGCTGAGCCTGCACCAGCCCAAAGTCAACAAAAAGCTGCTTTTGTGCACCCCACAGGCCTTACTGCTGTTTGTACCCCAGCATGGTTTGTCCCTTTCTCAACAGTGTGACATTTCTGCCTCTTTTTCCACTTAGTGGTTACTCCAGATCCCCTTCCATACAGTTATTTAACCAGTTGTTGCCACTTTGTGCTTATATTTTTGACCATCCCTGCTTATCTCTGCTTCATTTTAAGCCTGTCATCTGGAGTAAATTTACTTGCTCTGAATAGAATCTTGGGACTAAATTTAATAAGTTTTGTTTCTATTTTATTACTCAGGTTATTAGTTATTAGCACTAGAATTAAGAGGCACCATGTAAATCCTCCAAAAGACTTACCCTGCTAGTCCAACTATGAACCATTTATTATTCTGGATATGGATTGTCAAACAGCTCTTCACAAAAAAGATGAGTATGTTTCTTAACTTTGTCATAAGCAATAGCAGTTAAAACCTTAGAAAGTGAAAATACAGCTTAGCTACTGTGTTTGCTTAGGTACAGAGTCTCTGGAAGGATAGAATAACTTACAATGATAAGTTACAAGGATAAGAACTTACAATTCTTAACATATATGACATATATAACATAACATATATACACAATCCTTGTCTGCTAACACCCCAACAGTGAAAGCAAACTGCAGAATGGATCTCAGTGCAAGAGGGAATTTCCTGGCACAGAAATGTGTGGATGCACCCCAGGGAGAAGGGGTGCCTAAGGGATGGGCAGGAACGAGTGAGGAAGGGACGAGCAGGTCTCTCCCTGCCTGTGAGTCAGAGCTAGAGCTTGTAGTACTGATTTGTGCTGGTACCATGGTAACTCTAAGGACACACAGAGACAAAAGTAGCAGCAGAGGCAGTGTGTACTCTGTTCAGGGATTTGTACCTCTCTCACCCACGGAAGCAGAAACGGCGTGGAAGGACCGTGAGTCTCACACTGGGTCAGAATAATCTCCCCTGGTGAACCCTTCTGGCTGTGACTCTGCCAGCTGCAGTGAGCTGCTGCTTCTGGACAAAGAGACCAAGGGTCTGCCTCCACACAGTTACTGCCAGTTTTGCAGGGCAGGCAGGCCACTGAGAGAAAAAGAGGGATGCCCAGTCTGGTGTCCTGGCTTCCATGTGCCTCTAAAGAAGACCCTGATGAGATAATTGTAAATTAAAATTGTCACCTTCTTGCAGGGGGTACTGCTCTGCTGGAGGGAAATTCCAGGGATTGCAGTATGCTTTAGTTCAAGACCTGGTTAAACAGAGTTCATTTAGGGAGAGAGAAGGTGATGTCCCTATTTTGTTTCCCCTACTTTCCTTATTTAATATCATCACTCCTAGCAGTGCACTTGGGTAGTTGCCCTATGTGCCCTCTAAATACTTTAATTCCATCCTTGATTATTTATACCCCTTGATACACAGGGACTTTTATCACAGACTCTGCTAGTCATTGGTTATCCATGTGGGCTATTTTTAGCAATGTTAATCTTTCCTCCAAAGTCACTGCCTTGAGTACCCTGATCATTCCAGCTGCTCTTCGCTGAGCTCCCTCCAAGTTGTTGGCAGGACACGCCCCACAGCCTTTTATTTTTTTATTTTTGAAGATCCCCTTCGTGTTTGAATTCCACCTAGCATGAGACAGCATGGAGATGCTGGGTGGTGTGAGTCCTGGAAAATGCAGAATTAGGGCTGTGGGATGTGTTCCAACCTTGACAAGCTTGGGAAGACAGGGTGTTGAGAGGATTCTTCTCTCAGGAAGAGAGTTGTTTTATTTCAAGTGTTAGCAACAAGACCTGAAGTTATAACAACTCACCTGTTTCAGGACATTGTTCAGAACTGAGAACTGAGGGCTGTGGATCGTTTTTAACAAAAAAGGTTCGCTGAGTTCCTGAGATTTCAGCATCACCTTGAGCCTGTGAGGTTCAGTGTGCAGCTCCTTGTGGCTTGTGGCTGGGTAAGGTCTCACAAGGACCACTCAGTCTGACAGCAAGCACCTGCAGCTTCACACTTAATCTTTCCTGTTTGCTGTTCTAAATTTGAAGACCATTTTAGACCTCAGAGGAATTGTGTAAGTCACACTTCCAGTTTTTTTCAGCCTGCTACTCAAACTGAGAACACCTTTCACATCTTGCATAAGCAGGGTGGAAAGAAGTGCCCCTCCCCACCCTTCCTCCCTTCATTAGTCTGGGATTAATTTAATAAAGATAAGAAATATGTCACATGTTTATTTATTTTATTTGTCTCATATTTTCATGATCCTTTTTTTTTTCAAGAAGCAGACAGAGGCTGGAAAATTGTCCTTCTTGTACTGTTACCATGGAGAGAAAAAAGCCCATTAACATTGTTATTAAGGCTTTTCATGCTATCAGTCAGAAGCAGGGAGCAAGCTGCACGAATGTTTCTGACCTAAAACACAAGCAGACACGCAGTACAGCAAAGCCAGGAGATCCATCACCCTGTGCTAGTGCTCAGGGCAGCTCACCCTAAAAGCATTTGCAAGATCTAAATGTTCCTGCTTAGCTCAAATCTTTAGTGGAGTTGGAAAATTAATAAGAAATTAATAATTTTGGGAGAATCTGCAGCTGGTCCATAGATGGCCAAAATGATGCAGTTTGGCCCATCTCTCAAAAGCACACAGAGACAGAGAAGTCAGTGGTCTTTTCCATTCTTTAGCTTCTTACTCTCCCACTGCTTTAGATCCCAAGACAGTTCCACTTTGAAGTAGAAATAAAGACTGATGTCATTGGTGCCCAATATCTAAAAAACTAACACAGCCAGGAGTTCATCTCCACTTGCATAATTTCACTGATTCCAGCAGGATTTACAGCTCCCAGTCCCTGTGCTGAATAGAATAAAGCCGGTGCAGTCTGGCTCTTCTTTATTATCCCTCTTAAAGTTTATGTCTTCAAATATGGTCTGGTTATGAGTTAACAATACTGAAAAGATCAATACCAGAGTCAGACTAGGGGAGCTCAAAACATGTTCATAAAAGTTAAATTAGAATCATAAAATGATTATGGGCTCCTGCCTTTTTTTTTTTTTTTTTTTTTTTTTTTTTTTTTTTTTTTTTCTTGACTCTGCTGCTTGANTTTTTTTTTTCTATTATTATTTTTATTTTTTTTCCTTGACTCTGCTGCTTGATTTGGGTGGCAGTTTGCTGGCTGCCAGAGAGGTAGCTTCCATCTGTCCTCCCCTCCTCTTCAGTGTCTCTTCATTCAAGACAAAAAAGGGCTGGAGCAGGGCTGTGTGGAGACCCTTTCAGAGCATTTCAGTGGGGCTCAGGTCACATTTAACTGCTCTCCATTTTTATCATACTTTTTCTGAAGCAGAACCTTAGCAGGTGGCTCACGGAAGGTTCTCCAAAAATCCCAGGAAACAGTGAGAAACACAAAATATATTCACAATCCTTATTGCACAAGCATTGCAGGGAGTGCCTGACACTTCTAAGGCCAGGACAATGTCTACTCTCTTTTACCTTCTCCAACACTTGTCAAAAAAGAGAAACAATTTTTCTATTATATGCTATTATATTTTATTTTCCTCTTATTGGTTTGCTTCCTCCCCATCTTCCCTTGAACCACCTCAGTTTCATTAGGGGGAGAGGACAAAATTGAGGTTAAATCATAGAATCACAGAATAGTTTGGATTGGAAAGGAATGTTAAAGTTTCAACCTTCCACCCATGGGCAGGGACACCTTCCACCAGTCCAGGTTGCTCAGAGTTCCATCCAACCTGACCTCAAACACAACCAGGGATGGGGCAGCCACAGCTTCTCTGGTGATGTTTTTGCAAGTCTACAGTGACATTTCTGTGAATAAACATATTATAAGACATGCTGATAAATCTGGTCCCAGCTGATGTTTGTATGTCCCATATTTTTAACATACTTGTCCATTGCCAAGAGTGGACATGACCCCAGTTTATCAGGTGTCAGAGAGGGACACAGAGCAAAAATTGACCCTGTGGAAATGAAGGGGGAGCTCTGGGGTGCAGCACAGGGTGGAGGCACTCCTCAATATCTGAGCATCTTCCTTTCCCATGCCATGGTTAACTTCTCTTAAGGATTCCAGTGACAGCCGAGTTCGTGTGAACTCCTGTGAGCTTCTGCACGTGGGAGTATCATGTGAGATATCAAAATGCTCCTGAGGACTACCTGAAGTAACCTTGCTCTGCTTCTAACAAAAAACACTGCTCAGTGATTTACATTCCTTTGTAATCTGATGCAGTGATTAGAAAAATCTCTTCATTGTAGTTTTTCCCTTTAACACAGCAACCCATGACCCATGTGCTGGGTTTGAGAGGGAAATGTCAGCTCTTCATGTGGAAATGAATCAGGCATCCTGTGTAAACATCAGGGGGAGCAGGGAGCCAACAAGGACCTGAGCAGGGGAACATGAAATGGGCTTTAATCTGATCACAAATGGGCTTTAATCTGATCACAAATGGGCTTTAATCTGATCACGAATCTCTCTTCTAGGGAGGCGAGCTTTGGGTTGCCAGGTGCCCTAGATGGTAGAGACAAGTCCCCAGCTATGGATTGCAGGCTCAGAAGGATTAAAGGAAGGAGCTGGCAGGTGATGATATTGTGCTGTTTTACTGTGGTTTAGCACAGAAGCCAGCCCTGGCACCTTCCATGAGCTCTGTTTCCTGTCACCAGCCCTCTGCCCTTGCATCACCCCTTCTCCTCCCACATCCCGGTGCTTGGAAAGGGCAAGGTCAGTCTAATTTCTCATTTTTTTCCTGCAGTTTCTCTGTAATGAGCTAGGACCAACTTCCTGTCCAATTTAACCTGCCAGTGGAGACTCAGAGAGGAATTGCAGGTTCCTTTACCTCTAAGTGCAGATTTGCTCATCCTTGAGCATCCTGGAAGCTGCCACTGAGCCAGTGAGGCAGTTCCTGCCTCCTGCTCTGTTCCCCTCCATCTGGGGCCTGGTGCAAACTCCCTTCAGCCCGTGGAGGAGGGAGGTGGCAAGGCATGGACCAGGGAGATCAGCTGGGAGGAACATGCTGTGCTCCAGTAATCCCATTTCCAAAGTGCCCAGTTAGTGGGAGATGGTGTCCCTTCCTGGCAACTTTAATGACTTCAGGAACAAGAATGGGGAAAGTGAGGGGGAAAAAGGACATAGAGGGTGTGGGGGGGGAATGTCATGGGTGGTCCCAGGTCCTTTCTGGAACAGGAGGACACAGACACAGATCTTGAGTGGACTGTTGAGATGCTTGGGGAGTCAAGGACCAGATTCCTGAGTCCCTCACTGAAGGGAAGGGGAGTTGAGCAGGGAAGCTGCCTTGCAGGAGATGGGAGAAAGGAGAATTGTTTGGACAGAGCAGGATGGTCACTGCTACTTGTGAGCAAGGGAACACATCAGGAGCTGCTTGAGGAGGAGATTTTCAGGTTTCTCTTAAGATGATGGGTCTGCCTTTAAGGACAGACACACTCAGGGGCTAAAAGTGTGCAACATCCTGCCCTGGGTGCTGCAGAGCAGAGTTTTACACTGCTGTGTGCTCACTGTGTGTGCCCAGGGCAGGCTCCACCTGGGCTGCTGCTCTCCATAACAGCCATTGCTCAGCAGCCCTCCTGCTTCCAGAGAAAACAAGTGAGGCAGTTCCCAGTTCAAAGGCTCTGTGAGGAGCCAGACCTGGTAGCAGATATCCACAGAGCTCACCCTGCTGCTGCCACACACAGGGGTGTGGGGAGGCTCTGGTTTTGGAAAGAGCCTGTGCAGCTCTGGCACAGCAGCAAACACCACAGTGGGTGGTCACCTGCAGCCTGGCAGCCCAAGCAGAGTAATGATGATTAGCCTTGCAGCCAGACTGCTGCTGCAAGCAGCTTTGATCTTGGGTCATCTCCCTGAGCACTGCTCTAGCAGCAGGGAAGGGAGCAGCAGCAGGGCTTTGTGCAATCCCACGTTGCCTGGCTGAGCTCTCCAGCCTGATAAGGAAAAATTGAATTTCTGTTCTCTGACCTCTCGATCAGATTCTTTTCCCCACACTGAGCTTATTGCAGATCAATGATTTTTAAGTGCTGACATAAACACAAATATTACAGCTGGACAGTTGGTAATAGAGGCTGTTTATTACAGCAGCATTCCTCAGTAAGATACAATTATGTCCACACTTACATGGCTCCTTTCAGCTGAGGAGCTCAAAGGTGCAAAGCCCCACAAGACCTTGTGATGTGAATCTAATGCTATTGCAGAAGGCAAGAGAGCCCAAACAGGCTGAACATGAAGGCATAAAGCCATGTCCTATGGATCTACTGGCTCACATAAAAGCCTGTCTAGCCCAGCCTTGTTTCTCCTGTGGGCACAAGAGTTTGAAACACTTTCTGATCCCCCAAGTATTCTTTTCTTCAAACCTATTGCCAGTCTGTGGTTTTATTTGTTCCAAACAGCAACCATGACAACCTATTAATGTATTCACAAAGATCCAATAGGATCTGTGGAGTCAAGCACCATTTTAGCATCAACAACAAGGAGTTAATGAGGTATTGCTCAGTCAAGCCATGTGAAGAGGAAAAGAAATCCTTCTATTTCACATCCTGCAATGCTCTTATCTTTAGGAGAAAGATATAGGGTGCCAGCATTGCTACCTGATTTTCTCAAGTGCTTCCAGGCTCCCCGGGAACTCAGTGACAATGCTGAAAATTAGACCTCTACCTGCAGATTGATCTACACTTTTTGTTATAAAGAGATCCACAACCTTCAGGCATATGTAGGAAGATATTTAAAATGAAAAATGATGAGACTAGAGTACAAAAGAGATGTAAAAGCTTTTTGAAACAGCGCACTCTGTTCCCAGCCCTGTCCTTAGCTCGCTTTCTCAGCTGGTGTTGCTGGAGAGGGTTGGGTAACTGAAGGTCATTGCAGGCACTTGCAAAAGTGTCTGGGGGGCTGCTTCAAAATGAAAGGTTGCTTCTCTCATTTCCTCACAGGCTATGGCCAAAGAGATCTGAAGATTGCAAAGCCCTGGGAAGGCAGCCTAGCATTGCCTAGGAGCATGAGCTGAATTGAAAGTTTCAATATTCCTCTTTTTGTTGTGATTATTTTGCAACCAGCATTCACAAAGAGCTACACAACTCTTTGAAACCCAATTCACTGGTGCAAAGAGAAGAGTGATTAAAACAAATCCAAATACCAGATGGTTTGGGGATTCGAGAGAGTCTAAAGATTCACATCTCTATTGTAAGGTGAAAACCACTTTTATTACTTGAAAATCATCAACAGCTCAAGGACTTGGTTCTCAGGGAAGCCATGACTGCACTAGGGTGTCTCAATGCTAGCCCTTGTGTGATGCTGTCTCTTCCCCTAGAAGTACATCCACACACTCCTGTGTGTCACTGTCCCTTCCCCCCTTTTTCCATGGGACAGCTGGAAACCTCCCTGTGTAGTGACCCAGGCCTGTTTTTTGTGTGTTGTCTGCTTTGTGTTGATTTCTCACTGTGCACAGACATGTGTTCCCAAGATGCTGGATGAGGGGATAGGGATGCTGGAGAAGCCATTGAGAGAAGAGACAAGGACTGCTGTATTTTTGTATTAAAAAAAAAAAAAAAGATAATTGTTGTCTCCTGTGTTACAGGACAAGTTTCACCAGCATAGGAGAACCTTCCCCATGTCACACTTTCTGTAGGAATAACAGAGCACTTGTCAGTCACACAAGGCTTGTCAATCTGGCCCACTTCACCAAGACTAAATTTGTTTTGCAATGTGAATAAATTAGGATGGAACTGAAAAATTCCTGTATGAGGATTAATTAATCATTTGGAGAGACCCATGGGCTCCCAGGGCTCTACCACAGGGCTCCTGGAGCATCTTCAGTGTGTTCTGAAAGACAGCCAATAAGCAGGATCTGATTCACTGCCCGAATTAATCTATATGAATGGCTGTGGGATCCATTTGAAAGCAGCATTGAGAATTGGCCTATAAAAAGACAGCCCAATTTTTAGAGGAAGCTCATTTGGGAAATGAATGAGGACTTTACAATCTCCTTCAGCCATAAAAAACCATACACATCTCACACTGCTGCTTGCCTATTTTAATTAAACCAATAATTAAATTTTAATGAAATGAAGGTTTTGCTGAAAAAGAGTCAGCAATGATTGACGAGTTTTTGGTTGGAGGAGGGAGGTGAAGTGGATATATCAAGCCATGGGGCTCCCCTTCCCCAGCAAATTTTGGAGGAAATACATGGAGAACTGGATTCACATAATGAGCTGAAGGAGAAACACTTATGATAATGAAGTTGCAAGGCAGTTTGTTTCCTGTGGCTCTCCCTGGCTCTGAGTTTGTTTCCCCACTTCCACCAGGATAAGCCTGAATTCACAAGGTTTTGACTTCCACCTGAGAGCCCAAGTCTGTATGAATGCCAGCACTGTCCCACCAGCAGCCTGCAGGGACATGTCCTGGGATAATCAACACTTGGCTCCATGTTGTGTCGAGAAAGGTGGAGGAATGAACCTTTGTGGCCACTCTTAATTGAAGCTGGTCTCTGAGGCAAGTTTTCATTAGAAATGAGTCAAAACCCTCATGATTTCACTGAGCCTGTCTCCAGAACAAGGCAGATGCACACAGAAGCTTGCTGGGACAAACCAAGGGCTCGCCAAATGCTGCCCAAAGGACAAAAGGGTGCAGATGTTCAGATGAACACTCAGGCATCAGTAATAAGCTCTGCCTGCTTGAAACACTGACAAATGTGCACCTGGCCACAGTCTCTTTGATTTTTGGGAGAAAAATGCAACAACTGAATAGATGACAGCATTTTTTCCTTTCTGTCCCAGATGTTGCTGCTTTGAGTTTTCCTGTGGTGGCACTGGGGGCAGTGTGACCTGTACTGTCCCCCCACGCTGCCACCGATGCTGGGCATGTCCTTGAGAGAATCTTCCCTGGCTTTGCAAAGTGTAAGCTGGAAAAAAATTGTCTCATTCCCCAAGAGGGGTTGTGAGGCTTGATGGATTAATATTTGCTGCATTTTGCAAGTGTCAAGAGCTATTGATAGGCACACCAGGGAATGTACCAGGCACATCCACAGCTAAAAGGATGAGCTGCCACAGCTTGAACAAGAGGAGCAGCCTGGGGTTTGTTAGCAATTGTGTCATGTTCATAGCAACCACCACAGGTCTGAGCAGGAGGGGCCTGGAACATACCAGCACTGGTGGGTGACATTATTGATGTGTTCAGAGATTATGTGAAAATGGCATTGAATGATTACTATTCCAACAGCTGTTCTTTAATTTAGTTTCATTTGGAAACAGGATTGAGAAAATCCTTCCCTTTCTGATTTTGTTCCCTTGCCCTAAAAACTTTCAAGCTCATTGGCCTTTTTCAAAATGAGTTTTACAGAGAAGCAGAAATCCCAAAGATAATGTAGTTACTAGGATTTTAGGAAAAATAGGTGTCTGGGTATAAGTGAGACATGTGCCATGTACCACTGGTGAGGAAAAGGCTTTCCTAGTACACTCTGGAGGCTCTGTGGACCAGGAAAGTGTGGAAAAGATTGCCCCAAGCACTTCAGTTGGAAAGCTTGTGCTCAGTCACAGCTGGTCAGCTGTGAAACTGCATTCAGTAAGAAGCCTAGCTTCAGTAAATCTATTGCTTCCAGAAATAGCTTTTGCCCAGGATGATTTCCACAGGGTCTGTGCTTTGACAAGAAGATTCTTCTGAAATTGTACCAAACCATCTTCTTCAGCAGATCTGCAGGGGTTCCTCCAGGGAGGCAGAGTAGGGAAAAAGCCCCTAGGATGGGGAGAGGAAGCAGAAGCTGGAGCCAGAGACAGGATCTGTGGGCATAATATGGCCTGCAGTAGTGTGTGTTTTCACAGGGTTCTTGGATGTGGGAAACTGGGCCAGCTTTTCTGAACCCCTTCCTTCCTGGAGTGTTTGCAAAAAGCCACTGCTCTGCACATCCACAGGGTTGAGAGTGTAAATATGTATTTCTGAGGAAAGTTAGAAGGACCTAATCTCCTAAAATATCCTCTTGGGTGCTTTCAGAGCCAAGTCTAAGGGAACCCTGCCTGCTTTCAATCAGTCAAAGCCAAATGTAGACAAATGCTGTCCCTTAGTCTTCCAGCTTCTCTGTCTCTGAGATGACTTCCTTCCCCACAGTATAAATTTCCCTGCATTTAAAATTTTGCTGTGTTCTGTATTCCTATAGAGAGCTGTTCATCATTCAGGATGGGAAGATTTTAATGATGAAGTATTGCAAATAAGAGGCCATCCTCAGTTCCAACTGTGTTTCTCATGATGACAGCTCCTTCCAAGGCCTCCATTGCACTGATAAATTTATTAGGTCAAAACCCATTATTCAAATTAGCCAAATCTCAGTGTATGTAATTCAGATTTGGAGAGTTCAGCTGCAGATTTAGTCAGTTTTGATGGACCCTGGGGAAACAGGATAGGGATTCTCCCATCATCACTGTTTTTGTCATTGCTTCCTCATGAGACAGATGAGTGATATTCATCACACCTCAAAGCAAAACAAGAAGGAGAATGTGCTACTACAAAAACTGCAGTGGGGAACCCTTTTTGGAATTAATTTTCAAAGTCCCAATATGGTATCACCCAAACCAGCCCAACTTTCCATGTTCTTATTCACTTGCAGAACTCTTTAAACTGCTACCATGGGACTGTTTGGGTTGAATTCTCTCTTTTTTCTTTGTTTCTTACCCTTTCAGAGACACCTTCTTTTCTGGCACCTTTGCACACTGTGTGTGTCAGAGTATGTGAGACAAATGTGAGACAAACAGAAAAGACAGATATAACACAATTTGTTCTGCTAATTGGAAAGTTTTGTCAACTGCTGCATCTGACTGATGTAAACTCCACTTCCTTCAACATTCAACAAACCAGATTCTTACTCTTCCTGCATGTGTCTGTGCTCAGTTTTGCAATGGGAGTGCTGGGTACTTTTAAATTAGAGCAGAGACACTTTTATCAGAAAAAAAAAATGATGACACAAGTGGCAAAGAAAGGCTATCAAGGTAGGAAAAAAATGTTTTCTTTTCATAAGCAATAGAAAAGCTTGATATAGTTAAGTCTGTGGGAAAAGATGTTTTGTCCAGCAGAAACATTTACTGAGCGTCAGGATAAAGAGGGCTTTGCCTTGTACTGCTGCCCAGGGATCTGCCAAAGAGGATTAAAGCATCAAAGCTCTTAATTTAAGTATTTTTCTATAATTTCATCCTCCTCTTTTGCTTCTTTAGTACATCTTTACTGTTATCATTCAACATGGGGGTGGCATTATGGGCTATTTGGCCAGGGGTGGGACAGGGAGCCTCGTGCTGTGACAGCTCTATCACCAGCCAGGAGAGCAGCAGCCCAGCAAGGGCTCTGCCTGCCTCATCTCACAGCTCACAGGCAGAGCAGGTGTCTCCTCTGCCAGGGCACTGGGTGCAATCAGTAGCTCCATGGGTAGATCTGACTGGAACACACTTGCAGCATTCAGGAAAAGGGCAGGTATTTTCCACCTGCTGTATCTGAGGCGTTGAAGGACACAGCAAGATGTTCCGTAGGGAAAAAGTGGGAAAATCTCACAGCAGTCTAGAGATTAAATGCACCTTTCTCAAGGCAAGCTGTGTATGGGTATTTAAGATATGACAGGCTTTTCACAGAGCCATAAAATCATAGAATTGCAAGGGACATTAAAGGTCACCCCATCCCACCATGGCAGGGACTCCTTCCACTATCCCAGGGTGCTCAAAGCCCTGTCTGACCTGGCCTTGAACACTTCCAGGAATGGGGCAGCCACAGCTTCTCTGGCAAACTGTGCCAGTGTGTCAGCACCCTCACAGGGAAGAATTTCTTCCTTATATCCAACCTAATCCCACCCTTCTTCAGTTTAAAACCATTACCTGTCATCCTATCCCTGTCAAAACCCTCTCCCAGGCCATGCCACTGGGCAGTGACAAAATGGAAGGCAGCTTGGATGGGGATGTTCCCAGAGAAACAAAACCCTGACTAAGCCTGCCTGGTCCCCTCTCTGCCCCTGGTGCTCTGTGCCCAGCCTCCCATTAAACCAGTAACACCAGCAGTTTCCAGTGGTCTGGTTTTGACCCAGAAGATGTTATCTTCACATCCAGTGGCTACAGGAGCCTTGAGTCACTTCCAGCAGAATCTGAAAATCAATTTCACTGTCATGACTTGTGTTTGCACTTTGGTTTTAACCCTTACCCTTGTGTAGAAGAGTAAATTATTTCCAGGGAGCGGGGGAAACATGACATTATTCAAGGGGTAAGCCTCTGCACAGTCATGCACAAATGGAACATCATCAGTCCCCTGCATTCAAATATATTAAATTTGTTTTGGTAATCACTTACGATAAGCATTGTGCTTGAGTGAAAGAGAATGAAAATGAAGGGTTTGTTAGAGAGAAAAGCATCCAAATAGAAAAAGCAATATCCCTTTATTAAAATAGATATATTTCTTGGCTACACATAATTTTGATAGGGGAAGTCAATCGTCTATTTAATATAAATGAAATATGGACAGTTAACTGGGTATTTTACACAGTAATATTTCAATTGCATTTCATAAAATTCAGGCTGGCTTTGGAATGAATAATTTATCCAATTAGATTTTTTTTCTTCCCATTTTTAATAGAACCTGGCCATTCTCTTACCTATTTCACTAGTTTAAAAATTGAAATAATCCTATTAGAAATCAGGTGTGCAATGTGAGTGCAAAAGTGGTGTCAATATTTTAAGAATGAGGAGGAAAATATCCTCAGGTTAATTGCAGGTTTCCAAGCTGGTTTTGGTATTTGGACTTCATTTAATGCTAATGTGAAAAAAAAAAAAAAAAAAAA
>VZRH01003307.1:960006-1024705 GCA_013397555.1 Urocynchramus pylzowi | reverse complement strand
AAAAAAAAAAGAAAGAATGAGTTCTGCAGTTCCTTGGTATAGACTCTGGGCAGGAAATGTGAAGCTTGGCTGTGGCTGGTCACTTTATTCTGCTGCTATTGATTCTGGTGCTGCTTTTGTAGTGTTTAAGAGCTTTTTAGGCTAATTTTGATTTAGCCTGTAAATTACTTTCAAATGCAATTCTGCAGGGTTCAAATGGATAAGCATGAATTCTGTTTTGGAAGTGATGGAATAAGTAGAAAAGTGATAATAACAGAGTAAAATGTTGTTTAAAGATGTTATATTTCTTCGTATGGTTTTTCTACTTTTAATAAATATCAAACCAATGATACTACGGTTGCAGATATCTGGCAGAGGACTTCTGTCTTCCTCTCATCAATTTCCAGATTATCTCATCCAGGAAGATTTCTGACCTTATATCACTCTAA
The DNA here is from genome assembly GCA_013397555.1 of Urocynchramus pylzowi. Classification (NCBI taxonomy): domain Eukaryota; kingdom Metazoa; phylum Chordata; class Aves; order Passeriformes; family Fringillidae; genus Urocynchramus; species Urocynchramus pylzowi. Next base: position 1,024,277 of record VZRH01003307.1, on the reverse strand, counting down.
TGTAATGCTCTATCTGAACAAAAATGCTTCTGGATGAAAGCTTACCAGTTTTATAGCATGTACATCTCCATGAGGAAAACTTCAGGCTTTCACAGGTAGGGAAAACATCAGTTTAGTCACAGGAACAAGTTTCTGTGCTTAGTGTATTACTTAATGTCAGCTGATCCATGGTAATGGTTTCTGCATATGCTCATAAAATGAGAAATAATTGGAAGGAGTGCTCTTTTAATGTAGGTAAAACGATCCTGAATTACCTTCCCTTTGCTATGGGCTAAATGTATGTACACATATTTACAGGAGATCAGATGACATCTCTAGCTTGTTTGTGTGTCTGAGCCCTGGAGCACAAGGAAAGGAAATTACTGGTCTGAGCGTGTGCAGCACCTGCAGAGAGCTCAGAGTTCCTGTCTCGTGTTTGTAATCCCTCTGTCCTCCCCACAAGACCATTGGCACTAGCAGGAAGCTGGGGATAGGAGTTTAATTTTTGTTTTGTTTAAGGATCACATAATCCTGAGGGCACAGGGGAAACAGCAACGCCATCAATATAAACTAACAAGCTAATCTTCAAGCTGAGTTTGCATTGTAATATGAATGGGAGAATCTGAATGATTTAATTCTGGCATTTAGCTCTGTGTAGGTTTCCTAATTCATTCAGCCTTTGTGTGTTGAGGTGGGGGACCTCCTATTCTTAGAAAGCAACAAGATTGGAAATACAACAAATTCTTGAGGAAATGGCTTGGGAATGGTGAATAATTAGAAGTCTCTATGATTTATAGCTTAAAATTTGGTTTCAAAGGGGTTTTGCTGTACACTACACATCAATGTAAACATCACTGTCACTGCTGGGGTCTTTCATGAGAGTTTTATTCTTTAATCACTTTTCTCAGTTGTCTCTTTTTTCAAATCAAATGTGAGCTCCAGAGGTTTCTATGTACAATATTTTCTTTTACTCTCTGAGTACAACCAAGCTAAATACCCCAAAATTTTAAGGAACTTAAGAGATTTTCCCCCACCCCCAAGCTTTGATGTTGGTATCCCTTTCCTCTTGGGTTGGCATGTTTGCAGTGAAATTTTTGCAATTATTTCTAAAGCTCACACAGAGAGGAAGAACCAGACCACTGGTGTGTTAGAGAATCTGTTATAGAATCCCATAAAAAAGGCCAAAGTTTTGTTTTAGGTAGGGAATCAGGGCATCCAGGCTGTCTGCAGCCACTGCCTGCTTGCTTCCATCAGCTCTTGCTGCCTTCTGAAAATCCACACAGCAGGAATTAATAGTTCCACACAGCTCTGCTGACAGGTACAATTGTCACAAGAAAGAGAATGTGAAGACAATGTGGAAGAGCTTCTTTAAACAGCTTCTAATTAGCTCTGAAGTAGTTTTCTGTCACTGTAATAATTTGCAGAAGAGGTATGTGTTGGCACTGCTCACAAACCCAGTACCCACCTTCCTCCCACCCACCACATTTGGGGACACTGCCTGCATTGCCTTGGTTCTCTCCCCACACTTATTTGTGGCCTCTTATCAGGTTTTATTGAATCCTGCAGATGGGAAAGAACCCCCAAAGCTGTACTGTGTTTTGGTAGGGGGAGGACACAGGAGGGACTTCTGTGGGAAGCTGCCAGAAGCTTACCCAAAATGGCCAAAAATTCAGTGTTCTAATAGCTGAACACCAGCTCTATATCTAAAATAGGGTATTTCGTGAAGTGTGAGAGATTTATTTTTAAAATTTAAATAAAACATGTTTTTAAGAAAATTAAAATCTTTAAACCCAAATTTTCATAGGAAAGGAAATTTCTTGTCTTATTCTGCCTAGTTGTCTGTAGAGTATCTTGTCCATCAATGAGTGGTCTTCACAACACTCTCTCTGAAGGGACTGATGTGTCTCCACAGTTATGACAAAGGCATTTTAATCTGTTTCATTTTATAACCTGGTAGTGACATCCTGGGACCCTGCTGGCACACAGAGAAACTGAGGAATGTCATGCTTGTGCCATTTGTTCACACATTGCTGGGATGAGTTGGGGAGGATTAGTCTTACCATTTGCATAAAGCACTTATCAATGAAGGTTCATCATGTGAAAATAGTCCTTGGCCAAGACTGGAGCATTTTATTCTTCATTTGACTGCTTCTTAGAAGATTAGGGTTTTAACAGGGAAGAAGCAAAGGAAAGTATGTGCACATTGAGTGTCTGGCATGTCTTTGTGTGGCACTGAGTTCTGTAAGCATCTGCCTTGTGCCCAGAGACGCAGGCTCGTGTTACTGCTCCAAAAATCCTTAGTTATTCTTTCAAAAGGGACAAATTAGAAAAAAAAAAACCACTCCAGAACAAAGTTATTCTAGAGGTAAAAGACTGAAATTAGTGTACCCAAATTGGAAAGACAAGAGTTAACCTTTGTCTTCTTCATATCCAGTAATTATCTCAACTGACAGCCTTCTAACAATCCTGGAGTGATGTCTCTCAGGACCAAAAATGTCATTCTGGTGTTGAGAAAGCTGAAAAAATACCTGTTGTGGGACTAATTGACCTTTTCACATTGAAAATATTTTGCTGGAAAATCCTCATCTAACCCTCTACTCAACTTCTTTATCTGCTCCTTCTTGTTTACCAAGCCCTTTGATATCACTCGGCTGAAGCTAAAAGTGGACTCCGTGCCCTCCTAGGAATTCAAGCTACAACTACAACTGTACTACAGCATGTCTTGTGCACCAGGGAGTGAACCAGGCTCTGAGCTGCTGTGCTTATAGACAGATATAGATACGTGTGGATCACAGTGGGGGCCCTTGGAGCAAGCTCTCCCCCAAAGCACACCTTGAAGAGATGGCTTTCCTCCCTGTGCAGCCACGAGATGCCCCTCTGCGGTCACTCCCTGCCCCTCTGCTGTCACTCCCTGCCCCGCAGGGCACTGCCTGTGGCCACAGCAGCTGCCACTTGGGACAATCATCGGGGTTGGAAGCCAAAAACCCTGCCGAGCCTTGCTCCACCTGTCCCTCATGCCGGGTGTATCTTCCGTTCGTTGTCAGCGCTCGTTAAGACCGAGGGCATCTCTCCCGCTCGCTTTGCCTTCTCCGTGTCTCCGGTTTCACTGGAACGGAGTCAAACGGAGACGAGTCCACGCAGGGTCTGGAACGGATCAGCAGGTCAGCTGGGAATGCCTGTCAGGCAGCCAGCGCTGCTCCCTCCCTTCTCCCTGGCTTTCTTTGAGGTTTGTAGCTCTTCTGCTTTCTTGTTGCTATTGCCACCCTCCCCACACTCCCCCTACCACACACCAAGCACCCAGACCTTTCCTGGGCACTTTACTTAATCCCTGGGATTCTTTATATAGGAATTAATCTTCTCGTCACAGTGGGAGAGCTGGGAGGGAGGGGGTACATTTATCTCTCCTGCTGAAGTCTAGAGTTGCATTGCTGTGATTATTGGTGGTAGCAGTGTGCGTGTGTCTGGGGATCTGTGTTTAGCTCTTCATTTCTTAAACGACGCAGGGGCAGCAGCAAGGCAAGTTGGCAGCTTGGTTTTCGAGCTGCTTTGTGTCTGCTGCTACAAGGAGGGAGTGTGAGTGGGGAGCAGCATGGCAGAACAAGAAGCCAGTGGCTTGCAAGTCCTTCTCTCCACCCTCCAGGTAAGAACAGCTTGAACTAACAAGAGAGGCGCTTGGGCTTGTTTTCCTCTTTAATTCCCCAGCAGTGACCTGTTGGGCTGAGGCTGTTGGTACGAGCTCCTGGCTGGCTTGCCTCAAAAGCATCAGCGTGCAGGAGCCCTGACCTGCACCTCCCACCCTGAAAAGCCTTTATGAATTGAAGTTTCACTGCTCAGCGATGAGTGCTGGCAATTACTGCTATGCATCAACCTCTGGGCCCGGCTGAGGGCAGAGGCTGCGCTGCCGAGGTCTCGCAGTGCTCAGCAGGGCAGCGGGGAGGTGTGAGCCATTGGCTGCTGTGAAATGAATGGGACCTGACAGAGCTGTCAGTCTGAGCTCAGCGTGTCCGAGGGCTGAGGGGCACGAGTAAACAGATCTGCCTGTGAGGAGCAAGTTCCTCCCTGTCAAATTGTCTGCCCAGGACCCTCAAGCACTCCAGGGAAGTGACAAAAAGTCTTGAGCTTGGTGAGGTGCTGATGTTGGGTGTGCTCCGTGAACGGTCCTGAGGACCAGAGGGAAGTGTCCCAAGCCAGGATTATACTTGATGGACAAGCTTGGCCATGGGATGAAGGAGAGGCATCTCTGGCTCTGTTTTCCCACTGCAAGGATGTGTTCCTCCTGGCAGGAGAAGATGCCCAGGTTCTGGCATGAGCTACCTATGAAATAGGGAGTGTGTTCTGGGAGGGAACCTCTGCTTTTATAAGCCTCGTTTTGTCATGAGGGATGGGTGGGAACTGCTTTGTCAAGACAAACTGCTTGCATATAAAGCAGCTTTTAGACAGTCACGGTGAAATGCCACTTGTGTGCACTCCTCAGGTGCTCTGAGCCCTTGTGTGCAGCTGTGCTGACGTGGCCCAGAGTCCTGTGGGGACAGGAGTTTTGTGTCTGAGGCAGCAACATCCTCTGACTGCTACATGTGCCATCAAAGCCTCACACATTGCAGATGCAGAAAATGAGGGAGAGGGTGTGCAAAAAAGACTGACCCACCTGGGTCAGCCCAAGGATTCATGTGTACCTGCCCTGTGTCTCAGGAGGTCTCTGTGACCAGCTACAAGCATAGAGAGGAGGTTATAAAACCCAGTGATAGCAATTGGCTTTGAAACTATAGTTGTGGGGGCTGATCAACCTTGACATATTTATCCAAGCTTATGTAACTGTCAACAACTTTTACTTCTCATTTCAAACACTGGTTTGCCCTCTGTAACCCCTTGTGTCAGTGAGTTCTGCAGGTAAACTGGAATGCTGAAGAAAATTATCCTGCTATCCTTTTATGTTTTGGCAGTGTAACTTGTTTGCCCTATGTTGTTACAGCTTATTTAATTCGTATTTTGTATTACATCATGTTTGTGCTGTATCCAGGCTATCGTCCTCTCCCTCTTTCTTTGGATAATTGAGAGCTGTGCACATCTGTTTTTCTTATGCTCTCTAACATAACAGTCCTGGTGCTCTTCACATAATCTGGGAACAGAATTGGACAAGACCCAGACCTAAATTGGAACCTATAGTTTAACATCACAAGTGCAGTTCATTGACAAAGCTACATGGAGGTCTAAACTAGAAATGGTTAGGAGCACTGCAGGCATGATATTGGTAAATCCACAAGGCAGCACAGCATTCATCTCTGGTGCCACAAAATCCCACCTTGGTACAAGACCCTTATTCCCAAAAAATTTATATTCACTTAAAGGACATTAAAAAATCTTTCTTGTTATATCTTCAATTTGATGTGGAGGCTTGAGTGCCGAAGGGCAGAAAGTTAGGGGTTGATGACAATTATATGTTCTGATTCACCTCTTTCCTCTGCCTTTAGCCAAAAAATTACCAGAATAACTTTGTAATACCATTACCTATCTCTGGTAAAAAATCGGGTGATAAAAAAGACCTTTACTTGACACAGTTGGAAAGTATTGGCCTGGGAAATAATAACTTTGGTTGATGTTTGCCTTTGCTGATAACATCTCTCCACACTTTGTTATTTTCTGCAACAGCTGTCCAAAACATGGTTGCTTTGTTTTTGTGACCTGCTGGACTGTCAGTGCTGGTTCATATTCTTTTATTGGGCATGAAGAACATATCTGCTGCTTGCAACAGGCTATTCTGCAGGGTATTACTGAGCATTTTCCATTTCTTTTAGCACATAATATTGCTTTGAATGCAGAAAGCTTTCAGGTGAAGAATGAGGCAACATTCAGCCAGTCTTTATAAACTCAGAATAAAATCATCCTTTCTCCATCAGTCACTCACACAGGGCTAAATTTCTACCTCCCTTCCAAGAAATGGCACAGATATTTATTCCCAGTTGTAGGAATGTCCAGACCTGAGATAGGGTCTGTCACCTTCTGCTGAGGGAGGGATCTCCCCCCTCTCTTCCTGGCATAGACACTTTCACTCCTAGACTCCCTCACTTTCACTCCTAGACTCCCAGCCTGGCTTTGGTAAGGGCAGTATCAAGCAGAACAAATCCAGAACACAGTGCACTTTGTAACTGAGCAGTTATGGAAAGAAACACATTTTTTAGTTCTTCAAAACTGTTCCCAGTGCTATGAAGGAGCGTGATCCTCCAAAGACAGCTCAAACCCCTGGAAGTGCCACGTGCTGTGGATGTTCTGCAAAGTGACAAGGTGAATAGCAAAAACTCCTTTCAAAGTGCAGCTGCATTTAGTCACCAAAATGTCACTGCAGGGAAGACGTGACATTTCAGATCTCTAGGTAAAAAGTGCTTCACTGCTTACAATGTGCGGCTTTAAAAATGTGAAATTCAGATTTAAGAAAACCCTCTCCCCATCTCACAGGTTTTGTGTCAGTATGGCAGAGCCAAGCTCTGAGGATTTTACTGTCATTTCTCATTTTCTTTCTAACCCTGGTACCTTCCTCCTTGCTCTCTCTTCTTGACTCTCCCTCTCCAGTGTGATCCTACAGTTATCACCTCCCATCCCTCTGGCTTGGATAGTGTAACCTGTTTCTGTTCCCACCTCTCACTGCATGACATCGAGCTCCTCAGTCCTGACCCAGCCCTTCTCTGTCTTTCATACATGGACAATGAAGTCCCTCAGTCAAGGCTGGGCTGGTTGCCACTCTCATGCTGGCCCCTGGCCACAGCATGGCAGAAGTAAACACCCTCCCCATGTGTGCCTTTTGACCAGGCACAAAAAAGTCTGACATCCCATCTTACAGGCAGCCTCCTCAATGCAAAATCCTAAGAGATTTGGGATTGGATCTCTTGGTTACTTTAATGCCAGGAGGAGGTATCTGGGTGTTAGTTAAAAACAGCTGGTACTTGCTAAGAAGAGCAATAGAAAACTGGAGCCAACATCTTGCCTTGTGACCCAGACTATTGAATCCCTTGAGACTGTAGGGTATTTTAGTTCCTCCTCCTCCTCCTCGTTGCCCTGGCCTTCATCTCACCCCACCCTCTGATCATTTAGACAAATAATAAACATTTTTATTCTTCCCTTTCCTTCTCCCTGCTCCTCTCACTGCCCATGCCTTGGTTACCCCCGAGAACATCTTATTCCATGGCAGGATACATCGTGTTGCCTGAGGAGTCCCAGATTTCCTGTTGGCTCTCAGTGTGGTTTTCACATGTTTCCCAAAGCCACAGTCCCTGTTCATGTATTCTGCAAAGCTGGCAGCCCCTGGGGCTGTTGGCAGATCTTTGGCTCAAACTGTGTCGTGCTGTGTTGGACTTCACAAGTTCCCAAATGCTATGGTTTGACAGGGAAAAGATGCAAATCTTATGTATCAGTGGCGGATGTTGTTTTTGCAGAGGGATTTATCTGTGAGTGGCCACAGTGTCCAGCAGAACAGACACAGGATCTGCTGTTTGCTAACTTGAAGCTCTCAGCTCTTTGTGCTGCCCCTTCCTAGCTGTGGTGCTGGCTGGCTGACAAGGCAGAGCTATTGTTATCCTAAGGACAAGTGGGAAGGTATCCGTGCTGCTCCACTGACAATGAATAGAAATGCATTTTGCAAAATGCTTTTGTCTGCTCTGCATACTTGCACTTACTCTGTCAGCAGAACTGCTGAAATTCCTGGCTTTGAGAGAAATAGATGCAAAAAATCCCAGGAACTTCTCAGGTAGCAAATGGACACTCATTTGGGGATGGAGGAGCTCAAAGTTTGGATCTGTGTTTTTGGGAGGCAGCCTGGCAGGCTGGGTTTAGTGAAATAGCCTTAGAGGGAACAAAAATCAACTCAAAACCAGATGGCCATTTTTATGTGGTTCATTAACTGAGTTTTACTGAGATTGTTATACTTAAACTGAGAAGCAGTGGACTTATTTTTGCTATTCCTTATAAAAACTGTTCTAGCTTTGGAACAGCAGAAGAAGTACAGTTAGGATAGGGAAACACTTGGCTTGTGGGGTTCAAGGAGAAACAGTGGGTACAGCCTTTTCATGTCTCTACTGCCAATGCCACTTGGGCTGCATGAGCCTGGTTTTGGCTTTAACCATGGAAGAAAAGGCATAATCCTCCATAAACAATCCTATAGAGATAGTGCAGGTCCCGACCTCAGCTTTCAGGGTTGCTGCTTTTCCTTCCCACCTCCACTGTCATCTCCTCCCTGTCCAAGGACAGCCTGAAGGTAACCCTGAGCTTTTCCCTACAACCCTTGGCTCACCACCATGGGGCACTGCTAAGCAACAAAGAAGAAAGGAGGCTAACATCCATACATTAATCTCAAATTCCTGCCAGGCCACAGAAGAAACATTGAGGTTTTCCACTCTTGTGAACCAGCGCAGAGCACTAAAAGCCTTCAGAGGAAGCTGTGACAGGTCTTGGACTCTGCTAAAATCCTTCCACTGACTGAACTGGGACCAGAATTGCTCTCTGTCCCTGGGCTGGCCACAGCTGTTTCTCTGAGCACACTGCCAGCTCCTCTGCAAGTGCCTCCAGATGGGCTATCCAGAATTTTCTGTGGCTGAATTAATGAGAATTGAGGACCTCGGGGTACAAAATGTACCCAGAGACTGATTGGAGCAGCAGCAGCGATGGCAGAGCTGAGCACAAGAGTGTGTCACAGTCTGAGCTCAGCAGAGCTTTCTGTGTCAGATGAGGAAAGTGGAGTTCTGTTTGTCTTCTGCTGTCCCTCATCCTTGTCTAGGATGGTTTGTGCTTTGGGGCTGTGTCATGAATGGCAGAGGAGAGCCCTTTCTCCTTTCCTGCAGCAATGAAAATGTGGCAGGATGGCCATGTTGCTGGATCACTTGGGTGCCAGCCTGGAAAAATGGTTTATAAACCTCTGCTTCTGAGTTAATCATGTGTAACATAGCAAATAATCCCACCATGCCTCACATCAGTGTTTGAGAAACCAGGGGATGAACAACGGGGGAAAAAACCCCTGAAGTTCTAGTACCAACACAGTAAAAAAAAAAAATAAAAATTGAGAAACAAATTAATAATTTGTTTTCATGCAGGGCTTGGATCCTGCACAATAAATAATGCACAGAACCACATGCTAAATGATGAGGACAAAATGCTGCATGGGGTGATTTTCCAGGCAACAGGCACTGCTCATCCTGAAGCAGAGGTTTTGTGAAATAAAACAAGTTGTCATGTGGAAATTAAAAAATGCAGTTACTCCAGGGGACCAAATGAAATATCAGGAATGCTTTAAAACTGGTGCTTTTTAGCTGTTGAGGGGCTGACTTTATGCTTATGGCCAAGCTGTTTAACTTAGACTATTTGGATGTAATATAATGGCACATTATGCCATGTCATGCAACTCAATATTGTGCATTTTGGTACTGCATTATAGACAGAAACAAATTAATAGAATGAACCACATTATAGAAGGAGGTATATGGATTTGTTTAAACTACTTATCTTTCACTTACAGTATGCAAATATATTTAAAAAACATCTGTTTATGTATCTCTAAGTTGAGGATAATTATTGGTAGTTATCTAGCCTCCCTAGCTGTTTTGTATGCCTACAGATGTGTTTATACATTACATCAATATTTTTATGACAATGGAAAATTTCCACCCTCTCTTTTTCTCAGGTTTCAATAATTTCCCTCTTTGAAATAGAAGAAGAGATGTTTTCATACAGAGAGGTGTTTGCCTGAATAGGTCTTGCTAGTGTTCCTTTGTGTAGAATAATCTTATTTTCAGTATATTATGCTGCTTTTGTTGTGATGGCTTAGACACATTTTTCTGTCCGATGCATTGGTCCAGTCCTCTTGGTTTTATCTATAATAGGAAAAAAAATGTCTGTAGTAGAAAATGTGTTCATGGGCATTTTGAATTAAAGTTTATTATATTATGTTCAGCAAAGGGCACACAAAAAGTTGCTTGCATTGAAAAACATATGGGCTGATAATGGCTGGCTCCAGCAGTGTCTACTGGCACCAGCAGAGATTTTACTGATGTGTGTTAACAGAAAGAAAATAATTTCATACACATACTGGGAGTTTAAGAGATGGGGAGAAATTTTTGTGTTGCTTGGTCTGGGGTAGCAGGGTTGGAAATTGCTCCTGGAGTTGTTGTTATCATAGACACACTGCCTCTGTGTGATCACTCCTGTTTGTGCCAGGATAGATAACACAACTTGTCCCATCATTACTCTTGCAATGAAATCTGGGGGGATTGAAGCCTCTGGAAGTGCAGGTGAAGGCCCCTCCTTCCTCAGGGCTCCAAGAGCAGTCAGTGGGAATGCAGAATAAGGCAGTGTGTGCTAGCAGCTGCCCATGAACTGGTTGTGAGGCTGGGCAGAGGTGTCCCTTTCCTGTGTCTGTTGGATTGGTGTGTGCACATCTGGGACCCTCAGGCTCTGAGATCCACGCACACCCCACGTGCCCTCACGTGCCACTGGGCTCTGCCTGACTCCGGTCTCGTGACTACGCTGTTCTCACCAGCCCAGCACAGAAAAGAATTCCCTCCTGCCTTCCCCTGTTCTTTTAATAAGCACTTGTCTCACAGACAGTCTATTTGCACCTGTTTGCCCACAGGGCCCAGTGGGCCTGAGGACAGAGGTGCTGATCCACCGGCGGAGCCTCTCTGTGTTCCGGGAATCTCCGCAGGGAAGGATGGGGAGCTGTGATTCCTGGGCAGAGCAGCCTGATTTCGGTCCCCAGAGAACTGGGAGGTCAGAATGCTCCTGGGAATTGGTGAGACATTCTGTGAGAGGGAGTACAACCTTCTCTAAGGAGACCAGGAGCAGTAGCTCACCAGCCAGCCTCCCTTCTGCCCTGGACAAAACCAGGTTTGCTGCAGGAGGTGAGGAGGGAGTGCTGGGGGTAAGCAATGTGGCAGGTTCTTGAACAAATGCATTGTCCAGCCCAGCTGACACTGGTGCCTGCAATCCTGAAAGCTTTGTGTGCCATAGAGAGCATTACTGTGCTGCTGCTTCAGAAGAGACAGTTTATTTCAGAAAATACAGTTTAATTTAAGATGGCTAAGAAGCAAGAACATGAATCCAAATCAATGAAATATTTGTAGACATTTTCTGTTATTAAAAATCTGGGTTTATTCCCTTGATTGTTTCATTTTATGAGAAGTTGACCTAAATATAATCTAGGTGGTTTCTTTGGGTGGAGATTCAAATCTCCAAGAACTGGATAAACTCTTTCCTTTTCATACAGGCAAAACAATTTATCTTAGTACAGTTTTGGGAAGGAAAGTCTAATGCGATGAAGATCATCTCTTAAAATAAAGGAAACTTGGTCATTCTCCTCCAGAGACTGATGGAGACAGAGCCCATTCCTATCCATGACTTAGTATTTCCTTTTGATCTGTGTGCTGTTATGACTTTTGTTTTACTGAGTGGGGACCAAACACATCATACAGAAATCAAGGTCTCAGAAATCAAGATTTCACCATTGATTTCATAAGATGTCTTCTAGAGAGGACAAAGATAACATATTAGAGATTCATCTGCCTGCAGGCACTACTAAGGTACAAAAAAGAGAATTAGTGTTTTAGACCAACTATTGATTAATAGAATAACATTTGCTTGATAAGAAATTACATAGGCAAAGCTGAATCTCCTTTCCTTTGGGGGTTTAAAGAACGAGGATGGGTTTTTCTTCTCATGGTCTCTTCTTGTGGAAGAACACAGCCTTTTTTTCAAAAGGTAGTGTAGGTTGAGGTGGAATTAATGAGAACTGCAAAGCTTTCATGATGATTCTTATTAGAAAATTAAGTAATTCTGACACAGAATTCCTGTGGGAGAAATAACTACTCTACCAAAGAATTCTTGGATTTTTTCCCCCTGCCTTTCAACAAGGGATGCTTTGAAACCAAAACATATGGGTTTTTTTTTTCTGACATGGAATCACCACGGCATTGTGTTTTACTGCAATCAACTTCTGAGGAGCCTTTTATGCACATTAATTTTTGGTGCAATTTACAGGCAAAGGCTTTCCCACTGGGTCTAATGGGAATTTGATCCCTGTAGTAAACTGAGACAGACTCTTCTCCCCATGGCTCATCAACTCAGTGCACTCTCTGGTACCTATTCCTTTCCTTTCAAAAGAGGAAATGATGCTGTATTGATGGATAAAGCAGAAGTGCTGAGCTTTATTTCAGAGCTGTTACAAATGCCATCAAACTCATTCAATGTCTGTGCCTTCTGCTTTCTTCATTTGGACAGTAGATGGAGATAAGGTTCATCTGTCAAGTTAGGGCAAAGGGAATCTTAGCTCACATTGTTTCCCAAATCAAAGGGTGGAACAACTCACTCCCTGAGCAGATGACACTCATGCAGCCTGGGTGAAATCAGTGCAGTGCCTGTCGTCCTCTGCCATCTTCTGTGGTTTTTATGGAATTCCTGATGAAAGGCCAAAGCAGCAGTTTTCCAGTGAAGATAAAGCTGGCCCACCATTTCATTCAGGATTAACCTGGCAAGCAGAAGATTGACAGGGAGAGAAATATCCTCCCATAAGCAGTTTACTTGGCATGGTGAATGCCCACCTGTCTCACTTCAAAGGAGGGGAGGAGGGAGAATGGACCACCTGACCTTTCCCTATGATTAAAATACTGATCTGATGAAGTCAGAGGAACAAACTGAACTACCTCTTTCAACCCTCAATTCTTCCAGGAATAAACCAGCACCATCCATATGGAGAAAGTTTCTGGAGAGGCAGCATTACTGACCTTCTCTTTGGGACAATCTTCTGCAATTTGAACAGCCCCTGGCTCCATGTTGAAGTTCTGCAAGTGAGGGAGAAAGCTGGAGGTGACAAAGGAGGAAGAGAATGTGTGCCTGGCTCTGTTTTCTTTGACAATTTCTCTTCCCATATGGCTAAGGTCATTTGATCTCCCCACAATGCACAGGGACTTCAAGGGGACAGCTGGATGCAGAGATGCATTAAAACGACTTCTCTTTGAGATGAAAACCATGATTATTAACAGCTTGGTTCAAAAGCTCGCACAGCAGCAGCTGTACCTCACTGACTGAAAACTCTTGGAGGGTTTGTCTAAAAGGTCTGCATGGCTGGGTGATCAAACAGTTGGAAATCTCCCTAGCTGAGAGTTCCCTGCTATGTCCTACAAAGCCTGTGAGTACTATTACACCAACAGGTCTCCTTGGGAACAAGCTTAAACAAAACAGGACATAACTTTTTGGTGATCTCTCTCTGCTGGCAATGGATACTGGCATCAGAGGTAGATTCTGACACAGATCAAATCTTCTGCTGGGTATTCACTGAAGAATTCACCTTTCTTTGAGAGATCAGCCCACTGTGCCCACTGCATGTTCAGCCCATTCCCATGTGAGAGAGTCTCAGAAGAGACAGACCAAGGGGTTTGGTTTGGTGAACTCCACAGGCAATCCTAGCAGAATGTGTAGAGCTGGGTATTTTTTAAATATAACTCCTGTCCTTTTTCCTGGAGCAGAAACACAGACACAAGCTCATTCATGGAGCTAATAAAATGCCTTTTAGCTTGACTGACCAACACTTAGTTTGCAGGTGCTTCTGAGCTTCTGGATGAAGAAACAAGGGTGGAATAAAGCCCCAAACAGGCCTGGTTTTGGCATGGTGGCATTGGCTTGCTGCTGTTGGCTGTCTTGCATGGGGTGTAGAGTGAAGATAAAGGAGATAAAAATCTTTGTTACCGTCTGGATGGAAAATGACATACCCCTATCATGCCCCTTAAAAACTTGGCAACATTTTCAGAGAACGGAGGGCTTTACTGTTGAGAGATTGCTGTTTAAATCTAGACAGATGGGTCTCAGCAATGCAGTTAAACTGAAGTTCTGTTTTATATTACTGGTAATATTACTTTAAATCATTAGAATTTCAAAGCACAGTTTGCTATTCATTATGGATGCCGAGTTTCGTTTGTTGTTTGATTTTTCACTTAGACTGGATGGCAAAAATAGGTTCATCATTTTCACTTTCAGGTTCCATCTCTGAAGAAAATAAGCTGTGACTAACAATAGTTATTAGTGGCTTGTCTCCTCTGCCCATACCTCAATCATTGTTATTAAATGTGATTGATTAAAAGCATTTGCATGGCTGTTCCAGAAGGTGCTTTTGGAAGTGGGGTAGATTGACACATAAGGACACTTGTCTTGGCAAGAGAAAGGACTGGTGTTTTTCTAAACCAGAGTGTACCTTATAGCAATCCTCATCTTCAGGCTGTGTCAGAATAATGTGCAAAAAGTGGGATTGTTTGCACTGGAATACTGAGAGAAGCCTGGACTGAACACAGGCAAGTGTAAGGGCAGACTGAGTTGAGACCTAGGGTTTCTTGGGCTTTATCATGTGTGATCCAAGCAGGAACATCCCAGAGAAGACACAGATACCAGCACCTTCATTTATTTCCACATGCACATACTCACATTTGCTATAGCATTCAAAAATCTGTGGTTTCATTAAAAAGCAAGTACATCTGGAAATTTTCCAAGATTCTCCAGACTCACTTGTACTTTGAGAAATGCCATTGCTTGTAAAAAAGTTTGTCAACTCCCAAATGTGCCTCATCTTTGAAAGACAAAGTGTTCTCTGGACTGACACCCATCAGATCTCACAAAAAAGAAAGAGAGTAGCATGTTTCATGCTGCTTTTTCATTGTTGATAGGGGAAAATAAAACTAAAACTGAATGGAGAAAACAGATCCCTCCCTATAAAATTTGGGTGGCAGTTGTGTTAAATGTCTGTAACAGAGTGGCCTTTGAATGAAACATTAATATTTTAAATTAGTTCAGTAACAGCAAAAGTAATATAAAAGATAGGAATAAATCCAAGAAACAGCAATAAACAGTAGTTGCTGGCATGCATATAGAATTCATTGTACAAGAATGGTTAATGCCTTACAGAAACTTAATAAGAGAGTGTGAAAGGCATATGCTAGGATAATCTTGGCATTAAAATAAAAATAGATTAAAAAGAGAAAAAGGAGAATAATATAACATTAAATCCAGTCAAAATCTTTAGGTGTCATAGGTAAGTTATTGTGAAATAAGAGATAAAACCTGGGAGAATTTATCTGCAGTAGAAATTACAGAAAGAACATTAGAAATATTCAAAAGGAAGTCTAAAAGCCTTTTGCAGAGTGTCACGTGTTTTGATTTATCTCAAAGTTTCCTCATTCTTTTAACACTTCCAATTTGACAGAAGCATTTGAGGGTTATATAATAATGTTTTACCACCGTTTCTGCATAATAAAGTAATTGCTCTATTAGAGGAGCATTAGTGAGAGGAACAAGTGACACAAAGGAACTTTGTATCAGGAGGAACTTCTGCACAAGGACAAGCTTTTCTTTGAGAATACTGAGAGAACTTTGGTGTGAAAAGAGAAAGAGAGAAAAAAACCAGTTTACTTTGCCAACAGTATCCAAGATATTGAAGTCTGTCAGGGCATAATTCCTGCAGATGTCTGGGTGTGAATATATTTTATTTGAGTGACACACTAATAATGTGGCACTGAGATGAACAACCTTGCTCTGAAGTTAAGGGAAACACCTTTGAGCCTTTTGGACACAGCAGGTAAAACATCCTTTGGAAAAAGATCAGGCCATGGTCTATGTGCTTCCTAAGTCCTGTATGGATTTATTAAATGTAGTATCCTCCTCATCCCTTGGCACAAGGATGAATCTCTTTTCAAACAGCTCTGGGACCCACTGGTGGGGAGTAGCTCTTTCTTCTCCCAAGCTGGCATCTGTATTCCTTGCAGGTGACAGATTTTTCTGCTGCACTTACTTCTGGGAAGTTGGGAGGAGAAGACTGATCTCAGGGAAGGAAAATTTTGAACTCCTCACTAATAGATGGAAGTAAGTGTGTGATTGAGGGCTACAGTACTTCTGTGCACACAGTGCTTCTGCTTCATTTTGTTGTAATAACTATCCTGGCTCTGCCAGCTATCCTCTTAGGTACTGACTAAGTGAATTTCCCACCACAGGGTGATATTTCCCACCAGGAAAATAAACAATCTGATCTTGATGAGGGATGCTATTGGGCAGATGTTAGCTGATATTTATGTAGAAGTCTGTGATCCTCTGACACAAGGTGTTATGTTAGTGCAATTTATTGCAATAAATTTTGTAAGATTCCTTGGCACAGACGATTTTCACCATGTTATTCACCAAGTTATTTTGGCTAGAGATCAGCTTTAGCCAAGCTGTTTCATCTCAACACCTTCAGTGTTTTCAAGACATTAGGATGTCAGTTTGGAATTTTCCTATCCCTGCTTTGAAGCAGTTCAGTCCTGCCTGTATCCTTTGAGAAGAAGTCCTGAAGCTTATTGAATAGGAGCAAAGCCCTGTCCATTTGCATATTAGAAGTTTGCTTTGAGGCACGACTTCTGCTCACCTGGATGAGCTTCCACCCACTGTGAAGGGTTGGAACCATAGCACCCAGCCATGATCTGATGTGTTACTGAAAAAGATGCTGCAGGTTATCACACCCAAGTGCAAACAAATGTGAGAAAAAAACAGACCTTCAGGTCATTGCAAGCCATGAAAAAAGCCACCCACCTGATTGCAGCAGGCCAGAGGGAAGAAGATTTTTAATGAGTCTTTGCTATATTTTCTGATATAAACCCCGTAATTTCTGCTTTGGGCTTGGTGTGGCGTGAAGCATCAGTCAGAAAAGAAATGCCTGGTGCTTGCCATGCCTCACAAAGGTGGCCAGGGCCAGCAAGAGGGACTTGTCTCCAAGGCTTATGAACAGGAGCAAGAGGTTGCCTGGCCACGTGTCCTGTCCCTGGAGGCCCCTTGGCTGCCCCGGGTACAGTTTGAGGGCTACGTGATCCCCCACAGCTGCGGACGCCTTTCTCCCAGGATTAAAGAGGTCACTTAGGACACTCCCAGAGCAGCAAGGTCCTCCTCTCCGAGGCTTTAAATAGCCCCTTCTCCTTCCATGTCTCCTCTGAGTTTCCTGGCTTGCTCAGGCCTATCTGACTCCTCAGAAGAGGAAATCCAGATTTGGACAAAGAAATGCACGTACTGTTTACCACAGGGGATGGTGACTCCGGTGGTGATGCTGAGGATGTTTGGATGGTTATTTTGGGAGCAGGGGCAGCTTGACCATAATTTCTTGGGATCCTTCTGAAGCTGGACAATGGTAGTATTGTTAAGAAGGTGCTCCACTTATGCCAAAATTCAGGCTATAATCACTTTAATTGGAATCCTCCCTTACTCTGTGGTTGCCTACTGATATTTCAGAGGTCTCTGAACACCTTTTCCGCCCCTCAGAAATAATTATTTTTTCCCCCCAGAAATCTCCATGTAACAAATACTGTGGACCTGCCAACAAGAAGAAAGCATACTTTGCTGTCTGAATATTGAGGCTGAGGATGGGATCATTCAGACAAGAAACTCTCCAGGATATTTTGCTCTCTTATTTAAGTGTGAATTTTTAGCTCCTCTTAAATTAGAGAAAGCAATTTACTCTGACAAAGCACAGAACATAAGGCACCAAACCTGGCTTCACAGTAAGGCTGGATAGTCAGCTGTGGGAAGGAGATATCCAGCTGGCAAATCCATAATGCCAGTGGTGAGTGGCTGTGCCCAGCTCTTTGGACTGGTAGGCACCTCTGCCTTGCTGGCAGAGGACTCTGATTTCAGCATTAAGAGAGTAATTAGAACCCAATATTTTCTAGAGGTCTCAGGAGATAGTGAGGACTAATGCTGCTCAGCCTCTAACCTGCTCTTGATTTTAGCCAGTATTAATTTTGTACCAGAATTTGTCTTCAATAGGCTTCAAGTGCAGAGAGTGAGAAATCTGACTTGCAGATGTAAGTCTCATTACACAGGCAGTTGGGCTGCTATTTGTGTGAGCAAATTTATTAAGGGAAAGAGAAGAGAGTAGGATATATTTTGGACAGGTCAAACCCTGCTTCCGTATTTAGAAACAGGCTATTTTAAAACAAACAAACAAACAAATAAACAAACAAACCCTGGAACTGGATATCCTATTCCTTAGTCTCACTAAAAAAGACCTTAACAAACAGGTCTGGAAGATTTTTAGCCCAGTGAAGCAGTGCCTTTTCTTTAAAATTAGACCATTTTGTTTTGTTATTTGTTTGGGAGATTTTTCCTAAGCAGTCACACAGCTTTGTGAGACAATTCAACAGTTAATTTAAAAGACGTATTGGTAGGAACCATGTTACATGTTGTCTTGCAAGAGCGACTTCTTTCATTTTGCACTCATTATTTTTGTGATTGGAATAACTGCTTTGTATTTCTTCCCCCAAATAAAATATTTATTAGTAAATCTCGCACGGCACAAATTAATGCTGTTTGATTTCTTTCTGGGCGTCCTCCTTTTTTCAGCATTAATGCTTAGACTCCCAAAAACCCCTCTCAGTAGGCTGTGTGTCTCATTCAGGGAAATACCTGCCTTTGGGCAAAAGACAAAAAGCCCAAAAGACTGAGATTATGGGATGTTTTTGTTTGGAGGCCGTGCTGGAAGGGGAATGGCACTAATGGCTGCTATCCTGCAGGCGGGACACAAAATATCCCACCTCTGCTGGGTTTCTGAGTCTTGTGGAAAACATCCCCAGAGACTTCCCTGAGGTTACCTGGTACTGTGGCTTAGTGGCAATTTTATAATCTTGTCTTGAGTAAATAACAGCTGGTCTTGGCATGTTCCCAGGAGCAGAACAAGGAGACAGGAGCTGTTCCCTGCTTGACTGTGGGTCAGTGAAATAACCTGAGCTGCCACTCAGAAATGTTGGGATCGAGCTGTTGTCCTCCAAGCCCAATGTCACCAATTAATCACTTGCTGCCTGTAACCTATCAATGACGATGCGCTGGGGTATTTTTTTATTCCTGGTTTTCTCCATCCTTCTGCTGTTTATCTCTGAGGAGCTTCTGCCAAGCTAACCCCAGTGTTTCAGGGATTAATTCTCAGAAAAAGCTCAGAGAGGAGCTCTCAGCCAGGAGCTGATTAAATGTATCTGAGCTCAGCCCTGTGATACTCCTGGTTGGGTGAGGAAGACAGGATGCTTTGCTGGAGTAAGGCTAAGAAAGATGAGGGACTCTAACCAAAAAGTACAGCCTTGCTTGATATTTAAAGTGATGTTTTTGCTACTTTAGCCTTTGTCCAGCCACAAGCTGTGAAAGGCAACTACAGGCTGTTGTTAATAGGTAACAATTTGGCTCTAACTTTAAATCCTTTTAGTGAAATCCCGCAGGGGGCCAGTGATTTTGTTATCTGTCTTAAGTTTCTGGGAACTTTTCTCTGCTCTTATTCCACCCATATACAACAAATGCATCTTCATTAGTCTGTGCACATGTAGATGCTATATCTTACATTTGTAAGTGCTGGCAGGAATGGAAAATACTTAGCAAGAGGAATTTTACTTTTGTCGTTTCTTTGGTTATGGTTTGTTCTTAAACCATCAAACATCTCTTTCAATAAAAATAACTAATGTGTTTATTTTTTACCAGAGCTGGGTAAGAAATTTGCATTAAAGAAATTACTCTATTCATCTTTTTTAGATCAGGCACAAGTTGTGATTTTCTCATTTGTACTTACTGTTCAAAAAGATTTACTAAATATTTTTTATGAATGAATATGTTGGCAATTCATCCACAAGGAGTTTGTTATGTGTATTAATTTAAACAATCAATTCTAATGGATTTCAATGTCCAAATATCTTTGATGACTTTGAAAACCTGAAGCTAATTAGTCAAAATCTGAGCTGTTTCTTTTCAAGAGGCAAGTTGTCATCTAGCAAGACAATAGCAACTTTAGGGTGGTTTTTTTCTGTGTTGTCTTGCTTTTATAAATGGGAGCTGTGCTCTTCTGCAGAAGTCTGTATTATTCAGTGATGCCACTAAAGTTAGTGGGAAATATGTTAGAATTTGTAATGGGACTGGGGTTTTATCCATTGTTTCAGCCAACACATGAGTCATCCAACTCCTTCAGTAGTGTGCAGCAGGAAGAGGAGCAATGAGGCACCAACACAGAATTTTAGTGTTAAAACATCAAGAGTAAACACTCAGGTAAAATATTTGGCAATATCACCCAGCTTTAATTTTTGCATTTTAAAGGTTGATCTTTTATGTTCCCTCAAGTTCTTTGTTTGCCTGAGTCCCTGGATAAAGTGCATGGAAAGTCAGAGGATATCTTATGTCATCACTATTTGTGTTAATGGCTTAGGAACCCACAATCCAATCAGTTAAAATAAACAACCCAGTGTAATAGGAGCATAAATCAATGAAGACTTCATTACTGAAACCTTAATGTGTAATCCATCCACCTACAGAGGAAAGGGATACTGAGAGGCAGCAAGACAAAACCAGAGGACAGTCTGATTTAGGCAACCCTGATATTTAAAAAGGTGTTGAGACAGTAAGTCTTCCTGGAGTCAGTAAATTTGATGGATACTCATCACTCCTGACAACCTGCCCCTGACTATTAAGTCTTTATGTTAAAAAATGCCAAGAAACTCAGGAAGAGAGCTCTGGATGTTCTTTGTTTTGTCTGGGAGACTTGAAACAGCTCAAATGAGCAAAGACATGAATTAGGAAGATTAATACAGGACTAAAATGATGTATTTTACTCAAGAGTAATGCTGCTCAGAACTGCTCTGACCCTGCTGCAGACTTTCCTTGCTGTGTGGTCCCTTGAGCCAGTGGCACAAATCTGGGCTCCTCTAAGGTGAGGATGGCAATACTTGGTGAAACCAAAGTTATAGATTTCATTAAAGCCACATATTCTGTTTGTCTTGGCTCTGAAAGGAGCAGCAATCCTATCACACTGAGCCTTTTGATTTCAACATGGATCATAAAAGGGCTGAACTTCTATGTTCAGTGCTGAGATCTCTGCTTGTTGAGTTAATAACGAAGAGAAACAGCAGGTGCTCTCTCTGGGCATGGGCCAGCTCTGATGTGGGGATGAGACAGGCACTTTGCCTGTGGGTTTTAGCTAAGAGCAAAAGCAACTTGAGCCTTGAGAAAGCCATCAGTGCTCACAGACCCTCTCCACTGAGTCCCCATTTCAGACATGATTCTTCAATCTCATCCTCATCTGACTCTTCTTCTTTCCTTCCTTCCTCTTCCCTGACCACATCTTGTTCTTTTCTCTCATTCCCCTGCTGACACCTCTTGTCCCTGTGGCTCACTTGGAAAATATATTGAGTAGGGAATGGTTGGTAGCACTGCTAATTGACCAAAACCAGTATGATGGGAAACCTTGTTTTTCAGAGATTTTGAGTTTGTTTTTGCTAATAATTATGACCAAAAAAAAAAAAAAAATCTAAGAACATGCACTAAGTTTAGGATACAGAAGCTAGGAAACATTGGCATTAATGTAGTTATTCCATGCAGAAAATGGCATGTACAGTTTGCCACTACAGAAGGAGATTTGGTTGCAGGGAGCTGCCAAGCATCCTACAGGATTTCTGTGACAGGGATGGACATCTATTTCTCCAGGCTGGCAGTCACCTGCTCTGCCTGCAGACTGGTCAATTTCCTCCCATGTCTCACACAATGCATACCCTCCCCAGTTATAACAGAGGAAGAGGTATGGACTGCAGATCCCTAATTAGCTACACAATCCTCAGCACCTTGTCAGCCTGTGCTGTGACTTTTTCTGGGATCCACTGGGGAAGAAGGGTCCAGTTGTATTAATAGTCACTGTTACACATCTGAATTAGATTTTCCCTAATATTCTTTCTAAAGTTACTTTTTGATAGGTGTTACTTCTTGACTCCTTGTCTTAAATATAAAATTGCATCATGTTAAATATGTCAGAGAATGGTTGAATCAGTTTGGCTGGTAAAATGATCACATATATCTGGAATAGATACCAGGTTAGTTTAACTTATAAGGTAGATTTAAGTTTCTGAAGCAGTTCAACATTTAGAAATATAGGAGCCATATATTTGTGTGATGTTATCTTACTGTCATAATTTAATTGAAAATAAAGTGATTCCATTATAGTTTTTGTGATCCTAAGGTTCTTTGGGACCAAGGCTATTCAAATTCAAGTTTTGTATTATATTAGAAATTTGTATGGTGTTGTATCTGTTCAGAAATAGAGACATCCAGGTCTTAACCCAAGTCCCTCTAGTTGCAACACAGAGCAGTGATTAATTCTTGAGTTACAGCAGTGAAATCTGTTTGAAGCAGGATTAAAGAAGGGGTCTAGTGTATCACACAGATGGATGGTAGATATCATGTGTTTCCTTCTCCTCAAGTGCATTGTATCTTATTTCCTCTAATGCAAAATTTAAAGTGACTCTGAAGCAGAATGTGCCATGTCAATGTGTGGTGATAACTTGGTCTTAAAATTAAATTGTATTAGTTTAAAAATAAGCTTCAGAATTTTTCTTCATCTCAAATTCAAGGCTTCCACATGATTGTGGCTGCAAAGGCAGGGGAATTTTCTTGTAGATGGGATTAATATATTTAAATATATTGTTCTTCAACTCCAGTAATAATAGATGCTGTCATGGAAAACCACCTCATATTTAACATTTCTATGTGATACAGAATTTCCTCAACTTTGAGGTAGCCAGATCAAACAAAAAAAGAGAGCTTTAGTTTAGAATTTAGATGTAAGTTCTACAGAAATGCTACTGTGTATTAAATATCATGTAGTATGATATGTTAGAAGCTTTTAAAATGTGTCATCAATATGTTTCCACACATTCACTGTCCAGATGGCACAAAAGTGCTCAGTATCCAAACAAGGATCTCAGTGCCCCTGCACTGCATGATGCACTGCAGCCCTGTGAAGCACAAAGTGTCCTGTTCTGAACTGATCTGTAAATTTGGTGTGTTTCCATTCCAGAGCTCCTGTGACAAGGATGTCATCCTGAACATTCTCAGTGTCCTCACTGACTTGCTGTCTTTGGGTAAGGAAGCAAATATTTGGGGCAGTGGCTGTGGGCTAGGGCAGAAAGGGGGTCCTCAAGTAAGTCTGGGAATTCATATTTGCATTTAAACTTGACCAGGTGTTTGCAAAATGAAAAAAAATGTAAATTGTACCTATAGATAAGCAGTCCTTACTCCTGTGTTTGGAAAACTGAGCTTATTTAGTGTGTTAAAGAAAAAAATAAAGAGACTCAGAGAAAGTTTCAATTTTTTCTTTTTAGTTTTGAAGATGCCCACAGGTTGCAAAGTATTTCATAATCCCTGTCAGTCAACCGCTGGAAATGTTCACCAGTGCCATTGGAGAGAGGACTGTGAGACAGGGAAAGGAACCTGACCTTTCAGAGCCCAGGGACTCTCTAATGCAGAAGGTTCAGCCTGTCTCCAAAAGGCACTTCTGCCTTGGGGCTGCAGGGAATGGATGTCTCTTTATGTGCTCAAAGCTGCACAAAAAAATAAGTATATTGGCAAAAGAACTAAAAAGAATAGTCAAGTTCCTTTTCCATTCTGCTCCACCACAAAAATATGATCTACTAAACATTTCCCAACCCAACTAAGCTGCCAGGCTGTGGGGGCTGCATTGGTGAGTGCTGGATCCTCCTGGGTCCCCCGCTCCTGGAAGCCCCACCAGAGACATCACCTGTCCATCTGGGCCTCTCTTTTGGAGCCCTGGAGCCCTGTTCCTCAGGTGGGTGCAAGGATGGCCTCCATGGGGAACAGGGGGTCCTGCACTCCCCTAGGAGCTGAAGGAGCAGCATCCCCCAACCACAGAGCCTGGATCAATGTTTGTTAACACAGTAAGGCTCCCAGCGTTAGAGTGTGGTTTCTTTGGAGACCTACATTTATTTGAAAGCTGTCTCCAAGGCTTCCCTAGGATTCCTTTTCATTTGGCAGAAGCCCAGTGCAGCTTTAGTTCTTTCCTTGTTTAATTTCCAGTATCTAAGAAAAGATCACTGAGCCTTTTGCTGCTTTGAAACCTGTCGGTGTCTCTGCTTATTCCCCTCTGCCACATTTCAATGCACACTGAAGAACTTCTGCAGCACGAGGGTTTGGAGAGACAGCAACTGTTGTGGTAACAGTCAGCAGAGCACACAGTTCCACCATGCAGTCACCATCTGTGTCCCCAGGCTGGGGACACCAGAGATTCATGGCCACTTCTGCAAACGCCCGTGCGTTCACGGCACTCAAATATTGTCTGAAGGCCACGGAAGCTCTGTGTTCTCCTTGCAGACTGAGGCTTTGTGACAGCTGTGGCTCAGGGGGGATGCTCTGAGCAGTCTCTCCTCTCTCCCCCAGGCACTGGAAGGAGGATTCACTACGTGGTCAGCAAAGGGGGCAGCGAGGCCTTGCTGCAGGCCCTGGCCACGGCTGCCCGGACGGAGCCGCCCGACCAGGGCACCCTCCTGCCCCTGCTGAGGCTGCTGGCCAGGGTGGGCCAACGAGGTATGCTGGGTGCTGGGGGGCTCCTGGAGGGGGGGCAAAAACGAGGATCACCTCATTGCAGCCTTCCAGCAGCTGAAGGGGATACACCTTCTAGTAGGGCCTGTTGATACAGAATGAGGGGTAGTGGTTTTAAACTGAATGAGGATAGGTTTAGATAAGATGTAAGGAAGAAATATCATGATAAGGATGGTGAGGCACTGGCATGGGTTGCCCAGAGAGGTGCTGGATGCTGCATTCCTGGAAACATTCAGGGTCAGGTTGGACAGGGCTCTGAGCAGCCTTGTCTGGTGCAACTCATTGCAGGGGTTTGGACTGGGTGTCCTTTAAAGGTCTTTTTCAATCCAGACTATTCTATGTTTCATATATGGTGAATCAAAGTGAACCCCATGTTTTTCTGTTTTCAGTGAGATTAATATTGGTTTAACTCAATGATACATTTGAATTCGTTTCTCATAAGATTTTGAGTTACAAGGCTTAATAAACATATGTTTAGCAGCACAGCTGCAATGACCAGGCCTTTGCAATAGTTTGATTCTTTTTTTTTTTTTTTTTTTTTCACAGATAGGAAGTTTGGGCTTAAAGTGCAGAAGGCAGAAGCCACTGATATAATACTGAGCTTGACAAGAAGACACCTGGGCCACCACCTGCACCTCACCCACTGCCTCTGGGTCCTGCGGGTTTGTGCTTCTAATGGTGAGTGTCAGGATTTCCTCTTTTCTTCTGTGTGACAGCCACCAGGTTTCTTTTTTACTCATTTCAATGCAAAGAAACATTATTCCTGGTAGGGTTAGTGCCTGCATGCACCATTAATATACAGAAAAGCACAAAAGCCAGAACAACCTTAGAAAAAGGTGCTCCTCAAGGGGCCTATGCAGCCTTTACAGTGCATTTCATCTTTGAGCTATTGAAATAAAAGTGCTATAGTGAAAAATATTCATGGCAAAGATATCCTATTCTGGAATATAGACAGTCAATTCTTTTGCTCTGAGACTTGGGTACCTTAAGTCTCTATACAGTTGCCATTACCATAACAGCCAAATGTCTCACTATTGTTGATTGAATTGATCCTCAGAGCAGCTCCACGAGAATCGAGAAGCAGAGGGCGAGAGAAATCTGTTACTTACTCAAGGTCCCCCAGGAAGCAGATATTAGATCCTGGTCTTCTGACTAGTGTCCCCTCAGATGTTCACTCTCCCAGCTTTTCTTCCTTGGCAATGCCCTCATGTTAAATGATTCAAGCAAAGGGATTTCCAGTATTCTCTCTCGGGATCATTACAGATTCATACAGGCTTTCTGTGCTACAAAGCACTGAGCTCGTCAGCACGAATTTCCCTTTGCTCACTCTAACCCTTTCCTCTCCTTCCCTACATCCCCCACCCAGCAGATAATTCTTGATGTCCATCCTGTCTTCAGTGTGCTCTGTGCATCCTGAGATTTAGCTCTCCTGGCGCCCAGCCCTGCAGGTCCCTTCTGCCTGGACAGGAGCTGGCTTCATGCTTTGGGCTTCCTCAGGCAAGCAGCCAAGCCTCAACACTCAACCCCTCTCCCCATGATAAGCAGTATTTGAAAGTCTGAGTGTGGCTGAAAATGCAGCCAAAGCCAGAAGATGAAATGTGCCTTTATTTGGGTTTCACAGCTGTGCAGTGACCCTGTGCTGCCTCTCACTCAAAATTATGATTTGCCTACTTCCCTGCTCCCTGCTTCAGTGCACCTGCACTCAGTTCAGCTCCTGTTTCTGCAGAGGTTTTAGGATGCACACTGCAGCCTGCCCTCCTTTCTGTTAATGTCAGACTCCAGAACCCCAGCTCTTCACCTTTGCTGGAGCATTTCTGTTACTCTCCAGGTATCTCCAGCACTCTCCATTAATAACTTTGTATTTGTGGGTTCTGTAGCCCAGCTGGGAAGCTTCAGGGGAAATTAGGTGAAAATCTGTATGGGTGTGATATTAAACCAGGGGATTACATGTTCCCAGCCTTAAAAATTATGGAGAGGAACTTAAGGGAAGCCAGAACCATACAAAGCTCTTGAGAGTGCTTAGGTATGAAAGCAGTAAAGATGAGTCCTTGTCTCACCTCATGCCCCACTCTGGGCTGCTCCCTTCACTGCCACCAGATGTTTGTGGCTGCTCACATCCTGCTCTGGAGCAGGATGAGTTCGAGCAGCCTTGTCCACCACCCTGGCTCTACTGAATTGCCAGCCAGTGTGAATGTAGCTGGCAGGCCTTGGAGGCTTTCCATCACAGGACAGCTTGGCAGGGACATGGTAGGACAGCAGGAGATGATGAGCCCTCTGGCAGCTCTCTGATGACCACTGGGAGATATCTACAAAACAGCCAAAACCCAGCAGTGGGCAGGCAGCCAGGGCTCCTTCTGGCTGCTGTTGATTACTGATCCTTTCACCTTGGTTGCATCCATTTAATATTTCAGGGCTGTATTTGTTCCTTCATTACACAGAGATATCCTGTCTCATAGTGGGGAGGTCTGGCTGAACACCTAGCCTATGCATTAGGTATTGAAACTGATTGCAAAATCTATCAAAAAAAAGTTCCTAGTGTGCTAAAAAGTGAAGGATTAAGGGGAAAATTTGCCTAGATGAAATTAAACTGCATTCAGAAGCCCTCCAAACCCACTTCCACTTTGCTGAACAGCAGCACAGAAAGAAAACTGTACTCTTTAAGCCCCTATGAAATGAACTGTCCTCATTGAGTTGCATGTAGGAAACGTGGGATGAATTCGAGCCCTGTCACTTTTTTCTGGGAGAAGACCCTGTTTAATTATGATTTGTTCTCTGGAGAGAGCAATGTCTACAGGAAAAGGGGCTTTGGGGAAATTGGAAAAGAGCTTCAGGGCTGGTTTTGCACCTGATTTTGGCTCAGGGTGTGTCCATAGACAGGTTTGTGCTTCACTTTCTGTGTTTGTAAGGGGACCTGTGGAGCCCAGATGCGAGCCTAGAGAGCTCATAGCCACAGGGGCAGCTACTCGTCCCCACATCTCTTCTAAGCAATGTTTGCCAGCTGCCTCCTTCAGAGCTGACTGCTTTTTTCCTTTTATTGCCATAGTTACCACAGGAACTATGCTTGGCATCAATGGAGCCATGGAGCTGCTTTTCAAAGTCATCACTCCCTACAGCAAGAGACACGTCAGGACGGTCAGGTAGGCAGTAGCCCCAAGGGAACTCATCTTTCCAGGACAGCAAGAAATAAAATTCTGGTTCCACTTGAAGAGGCAAAGAAATCAGAAATGTGTGCAGTTTCCACTCACTTTAAATCTGCAGGGTTTTTTAAGAGGCAGAAATAGTTCCCTGAAGGACAAGTTAATGCTGTGATTCATCATATGATTCATGCTGGTGGCCCTTTATTTGTAGTGTGCCCTAGACAGCGGTGGCAGTTTGATTGCAAGATACCCTCCTTCATTTCCCAGCCACAACTGAGTTTGGAGAAGCATGTGCTGGCAGCAGACAAGCCACTCCTGCCTCCCACTCAGCCAGAACTGGCTGCCACCATCAGCCTGGGGGTAGATAGAGTGGAATCGAGGCAGTGCTGCCTCATCCTCCATTTGCAGAGGGTCATGACCTGGTCATCATGATATTTTTGAAGTATGACAGTTCTTAATAGTATTAATTTGCATCTGCTTTTAAGCCCATCCCACATATTTCCAATAGTTCTTTTCTGAAGACATCAAGTCTGTTTTATAGCTTCATCTTAATGCTGAATGTTGGTCCCCAAGCTGTCTGTTCTGACCACTTCCTCAGATGCCATTCAAGGCAAACTTTATGAGAGCAAAGTATGTATCTCTGGCTTGCTCTTTAAAAGCAGGAGGAAGAATTTCTGCTGTGAGCTGTGCCCACACAATCCCATTTGCTTAAGCCACACAGAACCTGCCAGACCTCCTGCTGGGACATGCAATGGCTTGTGTGGCACAGTCCTTACTTGCTCAGGCATGTGTCAGCAAGGACAAGGCAGCATTCAGCCAGTTCTGGCTTCTGCATGGACCTGACATGGGTGAGGTCCATGGCTGGTGATTACTGAGGGAGCAGCTTCAGCTAGAGCACGAGGTGAGAAGGATTGACAGACACAGCACAACAGTTTGCTTAGCTGTGGTTGAAGTGGGGACCAATCACCCTGGATGTGTTAAATAATGTCCATCCAGCTGTTACCATCAAAGACTGATACCAGTTCTCTCAATATCATGACTTACTCAATAACTGGGAAGGAATTTGAATTCATTTCCAGCAGCCACCAGTGCTGAAGCTGCACATCAACACGTGGTACTGCTGTTTGCTAAGTGCAGCTTTCTTCTAGTTCCTCTGCCTACGTGTCTGGAGATACACAATTTTTTGCACAGTTTGCTTTTCTAAATAAGATACTGAGGGGGCCCAGCAGATGCACAATTTCCTGCAGCTGCCTTGTTGATGGGAGCCAACTCACTTTTGCCTGTGCTTTTGGCTTTCTAGCACGGTGCCAAGTACCTGGAATTGCTTCACAGCTTCAGCTCTCTCTTAGACAAAGTACCTGAGATTCCTCTGCGTGGGGATACCAGGATGTTTCTTACACAGGCATTTGGATATTACCCAATTCAAAGAATATTACCACTGAGATATTATTCCTAGGATATCTGAGCATCCTTCAACATTCCCCTCAGGCCTCACGTAATAACTTTAAGATTTAAGCAGCCTGGAGAACTGCTTCATGTAGGGTGCCCAGGATGAGTTAGACCCAGAGCTGGGCTTGGCTTCTGAGGCAACCAAAAGTGATTGATGGATCCATACCCATGCTTAACTAAACAAATTCCACTCAATTCCTTGTTTTCCTTCCTGTGGAAGTGTTGGCTGTGATTAGACCAGTGTCAGTTCTGCTTCTGTGATAGGCCAGGATCTGTGTGTGATGGGACTTTGGGCCTGTATCAGTTTTCTGTTAAGCAATGGGACTGGCTGCCTAAAGGCTTTTAAAATGAATTTTGTGCAGAAGTGCTTTATTTTCCATTGACTGTTTCCCATAGAAGAAGGGGAAACCTTGGTACCTGCCACACCTTTCTAGCCTGACTTCTTGCTGAGATACATTTGGAGATGCAGGGGATGTTGCTGAGGGTTGCTATAAATGTAGTCTCTTAAGTGCTCTAAAATACTCACTTCTAAGGGAAACAACCAGAGAAACACGGTGCTTTTGATTTAAATGATTCCACATTGTCAATATGCAATATTTAGCTTTTACTTTCTTTTATCTGGTGTACAAGGATTGTTTTGAATTCTTCTGTGGACATTTTTTTTCAATTTGGAACACAGACACAAACACCAGAAAAGCAAACTCAAATTTGCCCTCAGTAAATCCCATTTTATAGCTAATAAATATTTTTATTTATTACTGAAAAGCTTGAATTTGTTTTTCATTTGAAAAAAAGGTGTCTTGTCCATTAGTTTTTATCTACTTGAGCTTTCTCACTGTTAGTTCAGTTTCCTAATTTTCTATTTATTTCCTAAAATATTTGTGCTCTTCTTAAAACATATTTTTCATGAGTGTGCAAATGGTGCATACAATCTTTTCACAGGAAAAGATGATTTGGCTCCCACCTACTCTTGGCCTAATGAACAAGAACCGTAAATCAGCTGAAGCCTGGTGGCCACTTAGCTGGCCTGCCCAGGGCCCAGAGCTGTGCCTTTTGTTTCATAACTAGGGGCAGCTGAGAAGCTCAGTGGCACAGTGGAGACAGCCTGTTTTACATCAGAAGAACCACACAAGCCTGTTTTGTTTTAAAACACAATTGCAACCCATTAAAAGGCACTAGTTTCTCGTTAGTCAGTTGAGGTTTTGCTTGTTTGCAGTTCACTTGGAAGTGTTGCCTTTGTTGTGGAAAGTGGCTTTAGGAGAGCTTGTTGGTGAAAATTTAGGTCTTGAGACCAACCAGAAGAACAGACTGTAGAATGGGTTACAGGTCTTCCTGCCCAGCATTAGCAAATGCCTGGAATAGCTGCAGTCTGAAAGCATTAGACATCTTTGCAGCTCACCAGAAAATGGAGGCAGGTACGTGTGGAAAAAATGTCCTTCCTTGATTTGACATGCTCTAGCTAAAGCTTTGTGAGGTGACTGGGATGGGGAGCTTATGGATGGGTTTTCTGAGCTGGGGAGAAAGGATAAAAAGGAGTCATGTTCTTTGTCTAGCTCAGCATGTGCTCTCAGCTATCTGACACTCGTGCAGCTCTTCCCAAAGTGGCTGTGGCTATGCTGAAATTAGGAGTGTGGTATTTTGGTGTGGTTCTTGGTCACAAAAACATCTGCTTCTTCTTGGCTATCAATAGGGAGCTTGTAGAGAGCACCAGCCTCTAACCTGCCGACAGAGGAAAACTCCAATGTTGTCCAGAAATCCTTTGACCCTCGCTTTGTATTTGCTGTTGGTACCTTCCCTCCACCTCATAACTATGTGCCACCATGGTTTGCCTTTTTGCTGAGAAGGAACAGCCGGCAACTGTGGGAGCTGAGATTACCCTGGCTCTCTGATCAGCTGCCAGGAATGCAGCATTGAAAATGCACCACTGCTCTGGTGGGTACACCCGCGTTCCCCTGTCCTGGGCAGCAGCAGGGCCAAGGTCACTTTAAGAATCTGCCCTGGAGAGTGCCCTGTGAGAGCTATTTATTTAGCCAGCTAAGATGTGGAAACAAGATCCATAGTTCTATTTATTTTTCCCAGTGGCAAAGCTCTGGGGTATTTAGAAATAGTCTCCCCGTGCTCCAATTGACCTTCTCTGGGTATGTGCCAAGTAGCTCTGATTCCCCTGAGACTGTGACTCATGGGCTTTATTGGCTTTAGTTTGGCATTTGAGGTCTTCAGCTTGCTGGTGCCATGGCTGTGGATCTCTCCAGAACTATCCCTATCTGAGGTAAAAGCTACATGGAAAAAACATGGAACCTTCTGAGGTGTATAGAACTCTTGAGTTAACCACTGTGAAATCCAAAACTTAAGGCTGTCTTGCCCATCTCTCATGATGCTGTGCTGCAGAGAAGGCTTTCTGATACCTTTTACAGGAACAGTTTAAAATAAAGCCAGATGATGTTCTGCTTTTCTCAGCTCTGTTTATGTCAGTAGCTGGGATATCTGATAGGAGTGTGTGTGGGATGCTCAAATCTTCACTCCATCAACACCTTCTCTAATGTAGCATCTCTGATGCCTCACACAGTGCAATGATCACTGCTCTTTTCACCTTTCATTCTTGTTTTCCCCTGTATGTTCCACAACTTCTACCCTTCTCCTACTTTCCAGCGTCCCTTTCAACACTGTTGCTTGTTTTCCCATCTTGTTCTGAGATGTGTTTGGATGGGTTGTGGGATTTGGATGGGTTGTGGTTGTGACAGCGGGAGATGTTTGCTCGCTGGTCAGCCAGGAGCTGGTCCCTTCTGCATGACTCTGTCCAGGTTGCCAGGTATCCTCACTAGTGGCTTTGGGGGCTGTGAGCTGTCTGTGGCTATGTGTTGTGCAGGCTCTTCTAGGACTCCTCATGTTGAAGATTAAGTATCAAAGAGGCTGAAAACAAAACCCTCAGAGTTTATTCTCCTTTCATAAGAGGAAGACCTGTGCCATTTAGAAAATGGCAAATGGTGGGGTGGCTGGTGCATTGGTTGTTCCCTCCATTATGTTTTCCTTTTCTGCTGTTAAAAGGCTGGTGCACAGTTTTATTGAAGCAATTTGGATAGTCTGTTAAAATGTCTTTGTTTTTCAAACCTCTATGAGTACATCTATTTATCATACTGAGCAGAGCTGGCTCATGGTAAGTGTTCGCATAAACCTCGTATGAAAGATTACAACAAGAGTGGGTATTCATCAGAAATAAAAACTCTTTCTGTGGGTATTCAGAATACTTGGCTTTCTACATTGGGCTATTCCAGTAAAGTTTGACTACTTAATTAAAAGTGGAAAGTGAATAAAAAAGGTCTGGGAATGGTGCCAAATTAATTCACTAGAAAATGTGATGTGCAGAAATTATCTGCCTTTGCTCATGTCCAGCATTACCCACTTCTGACATTTGATCACAATTCTTCTTATGTTTGGTGCTTATTGGATAGTTGCAGAGCCTCAAATGCTTGCTGATAATCTCCCTTTTCATTAAAGGGAGGAAATCCTCCCATGTAACTCTATTTCACCTGAGGTGGATATCTGGATTCCTCCCATACTGAAGGGAAAAAGAAGCAAGTTCTCTTCACCTGTGGTAAATGTTTGCCTCTAGAAACTTGGGGCCTTGCAAATGTTTATTTCTCTCTGTGCAGTGGAGGATGAGTCTGCAGTGGGCAACTGGGAAGTGGCAAAATGGGCATTTAAAGCTGGGTCAGGTAGAAAGTTGGTGAAAGAGATTTGTTAAGTGGAGTCAGAGCCATTTGGTGTCAGGGCTCAAAACCCAGGAGGAGTGAGAAGATCATAGGTGTCTTTTCTTTGCTGATGAATGCTCAGGGGTGATTTGAGGCGGGGAGGGATTCATGAGCCTGGAACATGCAGGAATATTGATGGCACTGTTGCCATGGCCATGAAGTGATTCCTGTATCATGTACTTCTGTCATAGTGGGAGATGAGATTTTTACTGATACAGGAAGCAGAGCTCATGCAAGTGAAAAGAGAAATGCCAAGGTGATCAAAGAGCACATCTAAGGCTAAAAGCCGTATTTAATCAGATATTGTGTCAGATTGACCAAGGAGAATATGAAGACCCTGAAAATGCTGAAGATATAAGTTAAGAGGCTGTACATAGCTTCAAATTAGGCTTTGAATATAGGGTTTTCTATATATATATATATATTACTCTGTTGTTTAGACAGAGAGTGGTGATGTATACTGGGGATGACCTGAATACTGGACTTGCCTCTTCTGCTGAGAATGATGGGGAGGCATATGGAAGAGATCCAACTGCAAATGTGCCCTAAACCCCAGTGCAGGTAGTTGGATTTTTCCCTATCCTTAATTCTGGATAATGTTTTGCTGGTAGACCACCATAAACATTTACTGCAATTCCATCTCCTGGGTTGGTCTAAACTTCCAGCTGCTCTCTTCTTGAACAGAAGAATGTGTGGCACATCTGGCCACTGCCAGCCTGTGTTTTGAGAGAGCAGAAACTCAAGGCACCAACATGGTGATTAGTTCAGGTTATCAGGTTCTTCTTCAACCTGATAGAGAAGCTGTTGTGATGGGCTCTTTTTGAGGAATATTCTATGTACAGCTTTATGCCTTTGTTTATTTGGCAATGGTTCCTGATAGAAGATCAAAAGCAAATCATTCTTAATTCATCTTGTTAGTCTGTGTTTTGTCATTAATCATGTTGAACAGTCTGGATATTTAATTGGAAAGTAACACATGATTCTATTGGAATGTGGTCAGAATTAATCAATGCTTAGCATTTTGAGAATAAACAGACACTATTTGGTTCACTTGATTCGTGTAGAAAATTCATAGGAAGGGAAAAAACATATCTGTTGAGCTATATCACAGCTAAATGACTTGCTTCCCATCTGGCCTTGATCTATATGTGATTTATCCTAGAAGTCCTGTTAAATAAAACTAGAAAATACTGTTCTGAATGAGATGATGCCAGCAACAAAGAAAAGAGTGTTGTCTTGAAATTTTTTTTTATATAAAGTGTCTCTTCAACTTGAGTAAAATCTCAGATAACATGAAGCAGGATGGTTGCATCACTAAGATAAGTAAATAAACCCTGCTGTGCAAATTTATTGCAATGAGCCATTGTAATAGAAGAAATGATCTTGGAGCCAGAGGTGTCCCAGTTTCATGCAGTTCCTTCTCTTTCATTATTTTTACGGTCTGTGTGGTTTCTCTCAAAGAATGACCTGTTCTAATATCAATAATCAGTTACAAAATCTCATTTCAGACTGGTGGTATGTCAGTGCTGCTTTGCAGTGCAAATAGAGTTGCATTTCAGAATTACACTTTACTGGCATTGTACTGTTAATAGCAGTAGATGAGAGAAATTGAAAAATTAAGAGGTAGAGACAAGGGAAAAAGAGACGTTTTCAGGCGAGATTTGAAAATAGATGAGGAATTGATGAGGCAGAGAGGAACAGCATCTCCCAAGGTTGTTCCAGAGGTCTGGGTGAACACGGGGCACACAGAAATCCTGGTGCCATCTCTTGGTAGCCTTTGGAATGGCACGTTTCACCACAGATGCCCCCACCTCCAAGTCATTAAAAATTGGTGAATGAGCATTATATGGAGAGAAATTCACTTCTGAGCTTAAGTTTATATGTCATGTTAAGGGAGGAACTGAATTACAAATGCAGCAACTTTGTGAGACTGTTATTTTGAAAGAGATGTTTGCCTTTTCTTTTAGGTCTAGCTTATGTTGCACATCTATTTTGGGTCAGAGTTTGAAAGAGAAACAATGCTTTCAGCCAAAGGCCTTTCTTTGCCTGCCCATTATTTCTCCCTTTTGGTGAGCTAGAGTGCTATATTTGGAAAGATGCTGTGAGGGCAAGTCCCTGCTGTTCTTGAGTTGGCTTTTCAGTGCCAGTGGCTTCAGCAGATGCAGTTCATGGCTGGGCTCATATGATGGCTTTGGGTATGTCCATACTGCAGGCAACTCTGGGTTTGTTGGGCAGGAAATTCCCTCTGAGCTTTAACATTCCTCCTTCTCCTAACAAATGCTCAGGCTTGCAACAGGGACTTGGGAGTCTGGGATATCCAGTCTGGGAGTATTATTCATGTTACTTTATCTGTCTTGCTGTTGGTCTTTGTTCTAATCAGAATAAAACTAACACTGGGTTCCTCACTGCAATCCCCCTGCCTCCTAGGACCTCTCTGAGGTGTATATCCCATGTAACCATCCCATGGAATCTACTGTCA
The DNA here is from genome assembly GCA_013397555.1 of Urocynchramus pylzowi. Taxonomy (NCBI): domain Eukaryota; kingdom Metazoa; phylum Chordata; class Aves; order Passeriformes; family Fringillidae; genus Urocynchramus; species Urocynchramus pylzowi. The sequence goes on along the minus strand of VZRH01003307.1, from coordinate 989,097 downwards.
CTCCCATCCAAATGGGAAGTGTGACTTGATTTTAAAGGGGAGAGAAGAGCAGTAGTGAATTTGTGAAAGGTTTTATGTTCAGGTGGGATGCAGTTGAAGCAGACTGTGGAGTGAATGTGGAGCTGGTGCAGTGAGGAGAGGGTTGAGCAACGTGGTTATGTGACCTTGTAATCATGTTTGAGGTGGCTGTGAAGTGCCAAGCCTTCAGAAAACTTCATCCAGGCAGCCCTGGGGGACGGGGACTGGAGGGAAGGGATTTCTAAACAAAGCCTATCTGAATGTGCATGCAGAGGTGATGAATGGGTGCCCACCCTGCCTGTTTGCCTACATTGGTTTTCCTGTGTCAAGGAGACAAAGAATTCCCCCTTGGAAATCACTGAGTTGGGTAATGGCGTGAATCTCTGATAGAGGCCAGAGAGTGAGCAGATAAAGCTGAGGGTGCTCACTTGTGTGTCAGCACATGTGAGAGCCCAGCAATCTCCTCTTCTTTGCCTTTCATTTGATTTATTGCCATTTCTCCTCCCACCCAGAAGCTTCTTGCCCTTATGAAGAGGGTAGAAAGCAGCTGTGAAATCCTCCCCAATGAAGCTTTCAGTCCAAAGGTAGACAAGGGAAATTTGGAAGAAACAATGAAAATAAGTCTCAATGCAGAACTTCTACAGAAACAATTTGCACAATGCTATCCCTACAAGAAAATCAGCCCCAAGAATTTCCTGTGCTTGCTGAGGCTTTTCCCCAGCTCCACCAGTGCTGACAATGCTGGCAGGTAGAGTGTGAGCCAGTCTCTAGAACTATCAGTGCTTTTAAAGCACAGCAGTGATTAGACCTGCCTTGAGCAGAGTTGTATGACACACTGTCAAAGCCTTACCAACAACCTTTGTGCTGCAGGGTTCCCTGTCCTGATAGCACTGTTGGAGCCTCACCAGCTGTAGCAGCAGCAGGGTAACTGGATTTAGAGATAGAGGCAACACGAGAAACTCCTTTCCAGTGCGTGAAAGAGAGCTCCAAAGCCTTCAGTCTTTCAGGCTCTTTTGAATGGTTATTAAACAATTACTAAAGAGAATGAAAGAGAGAAAGTAAATAATAGTGTTTGCCAATGAAGGAGAAATTAATTTTTTAGGGAGAGAAAGTTTTGTAACAGCAGTGGCACAGATTCAGCACAGGGCTCTAGCTCACTAATGCTGGCACAGCTCTTCTCAATCTCTTTATCTGCAGGGCAACACTCGGAATTGCAGCAATGCCAGTAAAATCTGTAAATAAACCCAGGGCTGAGCTGCTGTGGGAGGTGTTTGGAGGCAGGGCTTGGAATGTGGAGAGGAGAACCTGAAGACTTGAGGAAGTGGCTGGTGAGGAAGAACAGGGCTGCTGATTCCCAGCATGGATGGCTGCAGCTCTGGGGATGGGAATGCAAACTCCCCCGGGAGTGCAAAGCTTGGAAAGGTCATGGCTCTGAGACAGCAAAAGACAGATTATTGCAGAATAGAAAAGAGAGCATCATCCCATAACTTCAGCACACCAAATCCAAGTGTTTCTTTCCTGTGTAGAAGGGATACAGTTAAGGCTTTGTGTGGATGATAGGGTGAATGCTGCAATGGCATAACATAATGTCACTGTCTAGTCAAAAGATTAGTTTCTTTCTTGCTTTTAATTATTCAAAATTGCACTTAAAAATTTGTGGTCCAGTTTTAACCACCTTCCAAATTTTACTGTGTAGAAAAAACAGGCATGTGGAAGAATCATTCCAATAATATTCAGATTTTTTCCTATTAATTTTAATTCTTTATCCCTGTTACTTCATTATTGCATTTACACCTTAAGTTCTACCTGCCTTGGCTCTGATATGGTCTGTTTTCAGATCCCAGAGTTTGGCTGGATTATATCAAGTGGAAGATTTCCAGTGGAAAGGAAGGGAAAAAACCCAAACCCAACTCCTAACTTTCATTACTTAGGCTTCTACAAATTACTGCTTCAAAAAGTCCCTGCAGTTATGCCTGTGTGACAGTGAAGCTTTCAAACTGCAAATATCAAGAGAATTTGACCCAGTACATGCTGCATTTTGACATTTACTGACTTTATCTTCCTTTTAAACATTCTAGCTAAATGTTGTGAAGAACAGGCATTATCATGTGACCAGATTATTGCATAATAAGGAGTTAGAGATGTGCAACTGAACAAATTCATTAGTCTGTGGGTGGCTAGATCAGGGCTAGGGTTAGGCTGGGTCTAACCTCAGCAGCCAGATGCTGCCTTAGCACCAGCCTCAGGTGCTCTACGTTGCTGTAGTGACCTGTGTTGTAATTAAGGCTGGTGTGAACTGCCTGCTCTCAATCCCCTTGCTTGTAGATGTGGGGGAGGAAAGCTGATGCTGTGTTCTGGCTGCTCCTGGCAGTCTTCCTGCCCATCCCCTCAAAGTCCAAGTCTTTTCCTGCGTGTTGAATCTCAGGCACCAGCTGGGCAAAGTGCTGTGGGGAAGGCAACACAGATGATCTAGCAGTTAAACCCATTTCTCTGACTCTTGTGCATTCTAGTGAGATTAATAAACCAACATCTCATTGTTTCTCAGGACCCTCCCTATGCCATTCCCACTGCTGTCTTATACAGGCTGTTCTTTGAAAAGCTGCAAATCCTGAACTGTGGATGCAGAGAGCCTCATCTCTGACCTGCAGCCTGCAGGCTGCCTTCCCTGCAGTCAGATGTCCTACTTCTGTCCAGCAGAGCTGTGGAGACGAGGACAGGACAAGGACAGGGTCACAGCAGGCATTGGGGTGGTGGCTCAGCCTGCTTGCAGGGACAGCTTCTGCAGAAGATGCATCCTCATTTGCAGCATCTGCCCTGTTTTGGGTGAGTCTGCTCAGTCCTCAAGTGATTCTGTCTCCCCTATCACAGCCTGGCAGTCTTAGGTCCAAAAAGCTGCTGCAGGGGAGTAGGAAAGCTGTCTGCTTTCTCCACCTTGGCTCCTTTTCCTGCAGGTGTATCTCTGGATATACTGCACAATACAGCAGTATCCCCACCCCCCACCCTCACTATCCAGCAATACAAACCACATAAATGGGGAGAGAGGTGAAGAGCAGGATGGCTTTTTCTGCTAAATCCTCATTGAAAATCCCAGGCAAATTAATAAGATTTTCTCCCTGCTCTGCATTTGCGACATTTTTTCCCCCTAAAACTTCATGCTTACCTGTGGCAAAACTAGTCAGTATTATACATTTCTAGCATTTCTACATCTGTTTTGCAGCCCTCTGTTTTGGCACACATGGTGGGTAAAATGGGCATTTTTTTCTAGCACAAAAGATACATTTGAAAAATTTCTTAAAACTGGCTATTGACACTGACTGAAGGTACCTAGGTGAGACCTAATTTTTTGAACGAATGTCCAGATTTTCAGGGATATTTAAATGTGTGATGATGAAAGGGAATGCAACGCTAAAAGAAAGCCTCTCAGCAGGTTAATGGATTAACTTGTACAGTTGAAAGGTAGTTCTGACCTTAGTATACAAAGGAGCTTTGAAAAATCCTGCTGAGTGCTACCTGCTTGTTTAGATATAGAAATGCCTTTTAAATTCAGGTCAAGATGCCTATTGTGAATCTGTAAGAGAATGTTACTTTGTGATTCTCAAGCATGTTTATGCATTGTTCTCAATTTGAGGCTGATTTAATAATGCCAATTAAGCTCAGTATTGTGTGCACGTGTGGCATACCAATGAATAACCCAGTATTTCCAAGCATGTTCCTATTTGGCAGCATTAGTTAGGACCAACAATCTGTAAAGTGCCCAATTCACACTAAATTTAGTGCTGGAGGGCAATGTGTGGGTGTACTTAGGGACCACAATCATTAGAAACATTGAAAAGCAGGAATGGCTGGAAAACAGGAAAGATTTGGTGACCTATTCTGCACATTTTCTTCTGCATATTTTATTAAAATTCTGCTTGCATATGAGCTTTTCAGGCAGGTCTAACTCTGTCCACCATCCTTTGGTATTTGGTGATGGATTGAAACAGCCTGACCTGTGTGCATAACAGGGGAAGTGATACCTCCTTGGGAAGCTCATGGGGATTGATAAATGCATTGCATGCAAGAAGATTAATTTCATAGGTTTCTTTTTGCACTTGCACCTGCTGCATGAAACAGCTTCCAGCTTTGGCACATTCAAAGAACCCTCTGCAATCCAGCCCTCCTCCCTAGAGATTTTAAACTTTGAGTTTCCTTTGACTGGACCTTATGGATGTGCTTCATCTGAATAGGACCAGAGGGGAAGTGAAGTGCAATATAAACTCAGACTGATGGATTTGTTTCTAGGGCCTTGTAATATGGAAACAATACCATCAGATTAAAAAGAACAGAGTTTTTTATCTTGTGTTCAAAATAAGTCATTCCCTCTTTTATTCTTAAACATCTGACTTTTGCTTAGAGAAAAGGCTTCTGTACAAGTCAGCCTTCTTTCTTGGAAGAGATCAAGGAAGATGATGCTTTCTCAGTCCTTCAGCTTCATAATTCATGTCCTTTTCAAGTCTCTTATGCTGTACACATATTTTTAAATTAGCTTCTCTGAAAGGTGTTTGCTTCTTTGGTTAAAAAGACCAACCAAAACCTGCAAACAAAACAGAACTCAAAATTCTGAAAACCACAGGAAAAGCTGAAATGAGAACTCAGGTTTTCCATCCATTGCAGCAGCCTAGCTCCATGCAGGAAAGGTGACTATTTAAAACACAGCTCAAGGGAACCTTTTGCTACAAAGTGCTTTTTAAAGATGTTGTACCCTGAGATTACTGCTGCCTTAGAGATGGTTTGTACTAACCAGCAGTCAGGCAGAGCTATGGCTCTTAGCCTTGATTGCATTGAAGCCAGCCTCCCTTTTATGCTCTCAAATAGCTCTGGGCGCAAGCAGTGACATGTTAGATACTTCTCTACCTGGACTGTCAGCAACACAAGCTGCCCTTGGATATTTCACTGCCTGTAATTGAGAGTATTCATAAAATGAGAATCTTGCAGAGGTTTGCCAGCAATATGGTGTGTGCAGCCTTATTTTCTGGCATCAGAAACCCCTGGGTACCCCCAAACTCTCCCTGAATCGTTCACCGTCAGAGACTCCCTAGTGGCAAAACACCTGCAGTTCAGTTTGTCTTAATGAAGGAAGTCCCAGTTGTTCTGCTAAGATTTGAGCCCAGGGTTCCTGGGTATGTCACCAAGAAGTGCCATTTGACTTCATCATGCCCTAAGCAGGGTGCACAGATTGTGTCCCTCTCCCTGCCCTTACTCTGGGTGTACACAGCACTCAGAACAGTTTAAGGCTGAATGATCCAGATGTAAAAAAAAAAAAATGAGGCTGGGTGTCTTCCCCCATGTGTGGAGCAAGCACTCTCCTGTCAGCAGAGTCTTCATGTCAATCCCTGTGGTTTGCAGAGCAAAAGCTGCTGGCAATGGATGAGCTACAAATAAAATGACAGCTAAGGAGTGAGCTGAGCGAACACCAGGCTCTTTTGAATGGAGTAGTAACTAGATTGGGAGTGGAAGACAGCTGCCTGGGGGAAGGAGGGGGGGTTAACCACATTCTCTGACACACTTAAACTGTGTATGAGATGTTCTATAGGGCTCTGCTGGTGCTTGTTAGCAGATGTGGCCTTGATGAGTGTTCTCACCACTCCTCTTAAGCAATCAAGGGTGGTATTGAGCCCCTTTCCCAGTCCCCTTCCTTGTGTCCCTGGGGTGGTAGAGCTTGGTTCTCACACTGTCAGCCTGGAACTGCCTGGGTGATGAATTTGTTAAGAATCCTGTCTGACTGTGAACCTTCCAGCCCCTTTATCTTGATGTGAATGACAAGCTGTCACAGCCTCAGCCATGTTGGTGACATCTGACCCTGGAGAGGGAGCTGACATAATCTTCTGAGGTATGGCTTCTGCCTGGGGAGGCAGTGCCAGCTCTGCACTGCACTGGGAGAAATGCCTGGGCATTCTTTTGGCAAAGTTTTAAGTGCATTTCATGTACCTTGTTCTTCTTTATAGCTACTTTGAAGCTAATTTAGTTTAGAGCTGTAAAGACTAGCTTGACTTTTTAGGATACAGCTGTCTCCACTTCTGTACTTGTACACAAGAAAAAAATAGGATACTTGTAAGGATGCCTGGAGGATAAGCCTGGAGTCACTCTTCTTTCTGGGAGGCAGAGATGAAAGAGGCTGGAAGGCTGTACCTTTTTTCTGATTTTAACCTGACAGGCTCCAGAGCAAGCAGGGAAGTTTGGAAGGTGCTGCAGTGAAGGCTTTGAGCTGAACCTGGGAACTGAGACATGCTAGCCACTGGAATGGATGTATCCATTACAAAAGGAGTGTGTGGGTTTTTCCCCTCATCTTTCAGCATCACACTGAAAGCACATCTGTACACAACAGCTGGATCTCCAAACTCCACCTGTTAGCAGGGTGTGGGACATTGCAGACTGTAAGCAAACTTTGCCTTCAGTGTAAGTTTTAATGCCTTGCTAACAAGCTGGAATTAAAGAGGACAAGATGATGGGTGTTTTTGCATAAGTCCTAGTCTAGCACTGCTATGAAAATGCCAGCAGCATAAGCAGCTTTTCCCCACCCATATTTCCAAGACTTGTGAAACTGCTGGTTTTGAGTCTTTAAAACAAATCACTATGCAAGTGCCTGCATATTTCAGATCTGTATTTCTGGGCCATGGGGAAATGACTTTCAAGGCATCTGCCTCACGTGAGGTGTACCTTCTGGTAGGATTTATAAAGCACCTATTGCTGTGGTGACTGTGTGTTGCTCCTGAATGTCTCTCAGTTGTCAAATGTGAAATCATCTTTACAATGAGTGGTTCTGTGACTGTATAAATTCCAGTAGTTAAGTACAAGTCCCAGGGGTTTGAGGCAAAATGCAGCCAGGTTATGTATACACTTGAGGATGCTTAATTCTGCCTGGAGAGAGGAGCTGTGGAAGTTTAGGGGTTTTGAGCTCTGAGACAGGGGTCCATTGTGCCAGGTGCTGTACAAATACATACTGCAGGGTCTCTTCCCCACACTGCTTGTGGTACAAAAAAAACTTGACAGCAATAAGTGAGTGTATGAGAAATAGCAGGGTGAAGGGCAGGAGGAGTTGACCAACATGGGTTCTGCCAGGGCAGAAATTTTTCTTATGTTTCTATAAAAATAGTGCTTTATATCTTTATCATCCAGGTGCAATTGCTGTAAGGAATTAGGCATCAGGTTGAAGATCTTAATAATAAAGCACCAAGTCATTAGCTTTTATTCAATAATTTGAAGAGGGTGTTCTGTGTTTTATTATGTAGAAGGCAGAATTTCACAGAAGGAAGGATGGTTAAGTTATTTGGAGGCTGATCTGCAGAGCCCTTTTGGTTAATTTCTTTGTTCAGTCTTTGGCTTCCCTGCTGTCCCCTGTCCATAGTTCCAGGCTAGTCCTGGGTGATTGTCCACCATCAATGTATTCTGTGAGTATTTAAATCCTTCCATGCAGTCAACCCTGTATCTCTTCTGGAGTGGGGTTTTGTGTTTTCAGGAATCCTTCTGTTTTCTTCAAGAGACAGAAACAGGCCCAGGATTGTCCATCATAGAGCCTTGTGCTGTGAGCTGAGATTAGACTGCAGAAGAAAACAGAAGGGATCTTGGTTTTCAGGCTCCTCTGCCTGCAGTGACTTCCAGTAAAAAATATCCTGGCAGCTCAGATCTGAAAGGGTGACCTAGGCACAGGGCTCCTTTGTCCAGGCTCTTTAACAGCCTGGTTTTACTGGCTAATCCAATTGTGCTTTGGCTTGGGACATGGAGTTTTTCTTTGTTGTTGCTCCTGGTTCCTAAGCAAAAGATCTGGAAGTTGCATTTGTCTATCTGTCTGCTCATTGTACTCTTGCCCAGATATCCAAGCTGCTGACTTGGAAACACTTCAAAGTTTTCCACTCTGCAGAGTGGCTGTCTCGACTGCTACTACAGGGAGTTTTTAATGTTTTCTGATTATGGAGCAGCATTTATTATTATGCTTTATAAGATAGTGCAACTTTATTTATACATCTTTTTTGGTTAATATATAAATGAGTCTCCTTTGGGATACACTGGACTTGATGAAACAGCTAAGATTTTGCTAATGTATGACCACAGAAATCAAAAAATCAGAGGAAGGCATCTGGACAGATTTGGCAAGTTTTTTTAATGATTTAATCCCTTTTCCCCTCCTCATCTCCCCTCCATCCCTTCTTGAGACAAATGCAGAGATTTGCTCTGGGCACGCTATCAAATTCTCTGGTCTGGCATATGGCTCATCAAGTCATCTTTCTTGTGCTCTCAAACTTTTCCTCCTGTTCTCATCTTCCTCCTGCCCTGTCCTTGCTCTTGTACACAATTTATGAACTCCTTTCTCTACATTCTTGCCTCAGGCTTACTCATCTCGTTATTTCTCCTGATGCCAGCAAAGATGCTGTTGGTTTGCCATATGGTGCTAAGAGGTGATGGTATTATCACAAACACCATTTGCCTGGCTTGCTGTATCCCCATTGATGCTGCAATGGTCTTGCTGCTGCTTTCAGTGAAAGCCTATTCTGCTTCTGTTCCTCTTCTATGATTTATTGTTTCCCATAAGGTGTTTTGTGTGTTTGGCTTTGTTCAGCATCAAAGATAGGTAATATTCTGGGGGTGGCTAACACCTGACTTAATGTGCAAATTACAATGCTGATTGAAAGTCCAAACTTAAAACAAATATAGGTGTGAAGTCCTTTTCCAGGATAATTACAAATGCTAAGAGTTTACATGAGTTCAAAAGTTCTCAGGCAAATATATGGAAGCAAAATCAGCTAAGAGCTGAAACCCTTCCCAAAGGCACCACTGCTAGTTTATGGGATCTCTGGACTGAAGACTGCTGGTGTTTGAATCTGTTCTGCAAGTCCTAGCACTGTGTATCTGCTGTGGCCTTGCATGCTTTCCTTGGCACTGCTGGCCACAGGACACTGGACTCTTTGGACTTCCATCTTAAGCTGATGCAGCTGCTCTTTTCTGGGCTGGCTGATTAACTCTGCACTTAGAATACATGTTTCTCATTTCATTCCCATTATATCTATGTTTAAAATGTAAGGCTATAGGGGTACAGTCATTCCTGGGTCACTTTTCTCAGACCCTTTCCTCGTGGGCAACTGGGCCTGGCAGTCCCATTATAAGCAATCCAGGCTGCCTTTTCAAAGTCATTAGGTTGTTTGTCCCATTGCTGCCAGGAGGATGTTTCATGCCTTAATTTTCCAGTGCTTAAAACCCATCCTTTCAATTCCAGCTAAATTTATTCATGGCCATTTTATATCCATTTGTCCTAGGGCCAAATTTTTTCCTCAGCCCAAGTATCTCTCTGCCTTCCTCAGTGTTTACTTCTCTGCCACCCAGTGTGTCTGAGGGGAACAATCCAGTTGTCTCTTGGCTATCATTTTGTTAAGGTGAATAAACTTTGATCTTTAAGACTGCTCATGAGTTATGTCTCTGGTACCATAATGATTTTCTTGGCAGGTTTCTGCATGGTTCCTTCTGAGTTCTGCACACAGCTGTTCAGGTGAAGCCTTCTATGAGAACATCCATGCTCCCTTCTCCACTGGTTTTCTGAGACCTGATCTGTCCTTTTCATGGTTGTCACCCTGCTGGTTATGCTTGTCCTTATCCCTTAATGGGCTCATATATCCAGGGTGTCCTTCTACTCATTTCCAAATTATGAGCCCCTGGTTATAACAGTAATCCTTATTAAACCCTAAATGCTTAACCTTGCACTTTGACTATTATATTTCATCACATTTCTATTCCTTCAGAACTCAAGAACATCTTGTTACTCCTGAAAGATATTCTGAACTCCCTGCTATTGGCAGCAGTTCCTGACTTCACACGGTCAGCAGATTTTGTTAGTATACTCTGACTTTTTGTGCCAAGGTCATTAATGAAAAGCTGAAATAAGATCAGTCTGAAAAGATCCTTGAGGACTTCCACGCATAAGTTCCCTCTAGACTAATAATTCCTCTTCCAGCACAACTCCTGTCATTGAGTCTTTAACCAATTCCTTTCCCATTGTAATTCTTACACTAATCCCCATGTTCTCCAACCTGGCTATTAATTTTCAATGTGGCTTCATATCAAATGCTTTATTGAAGTACAGATAACTTGATCTACCACACTTCCCTTGTGTAGAAGAAGTTGATTTTCTTATCAAAGAAAGATACCAAGTTAGGCTGTCTTGAGCTACTCTTGGTAAGTCTGTTTTATCCCTTAAAATTATTTTATCTGTTTTGCAGTTTATCCTCATGTCTTTTATGCTTTTTTTTTTCTCTCAAAATCTGTTCTAAAGCAACGCATATCATTGGAGTCAGTCTACTGAGCCTTCACCTAGGCCCTACCTGGACAGTTGGAACTAGAGATTAGACTGAGAACATGCTCTGGGAATTCTGGGATCCTTTGAGGATGAATGAAGTTGTCTGCATACAATGTGGTTCACAGATTTCCCCCAAAGTATTGGAAGATCCAGATTTGCTGATTTATTATCTGAAGGGAGCTTTGCTGGCAGTGTTGTCTTCATGACAGTAGTGTAGCTCTGCTGAAACTTTTAGCAATGCTCATAAGCAGCTACAACATAAAACAGATGCCTGGAGGAAATACTGAGAACTCTTCTGCTTGGAGCCAGAGATATTCTGGTCATTCCTCCATTGCTCTGCTGCTCTAGCAGGTGATTGAGACATCACATTAGGCCTGTAAGAGATAAGTATGCAGAGCAGCCTCTTTTTAAAGACATACTGGAGTGTGAGCTTTGGGAGATGCTCTGGGTGGAATTTTAACTTGCTTAGAGTTGTTTACTTTGTCCCAGGCTTGTGGAGAGACTGAGTAATCAGTGGCTGTGGAGTGTTCCTTTTCTGAGCAGGCTGACTAACTGGGGGATGACATTACTCCTCCACCATCTGAATGACTGCTGTTAAGTTGGAGCTAAAGAAGTAATGAAAGCATGGCTGTGCTTCCACTGGTGAGATTTTTAGCTACTGATTTCCTGTTCTATCTGTATTTGAGTGCATTTTCTTTGCAGTTTGTCAAGCTGTTGTTGAACTCTGACAGATTCATTATGAAAGAATGACTTTAGATAGAGATGTTGACCCAGTATCAGCAAGAACCACCACTTGAATCTTCCTCTCAGCTGCTGTTAGGACACACAAAAAACAGGAGCTTGGTGACAAAAAAATATTTATTTGCTGCAGGATGGTAATTGGCTCAGTATGGAATTTAGTACAATTTTATTTGGGGATTGGTTTGTAAGAGATTACATTTTAAGGAATCCTTGCACATGGAGGTTTTTGTAGCTGTATTTATTTAATCAGCTCTGAGCACTTGAAGCTTCACAGCAGTAAGCCATGTTAGAGCAGGGATCTTGCTCCAGCAGAACATGACTGGAAAAGAAAGTCTCCTGTGAGACAAGTGGGATGGAGGTTTTACCACATGAGGAAGGAACTTGCCTCCAGAAGTTGGGGAGCAATGATGTCTCAGTTCAACTTCTCAAGCTGCAAGTGTTACTGACCAGCTCCCAGCCAAACCAGTCAGGCAGGTTCACTTCCTTACCTGCACAATGAAATGACACAGAAGGTCCTCAGAAACGTGTCTGTCCCTGCCCTTACTCACTGCAAGCAGTCTTACTACAGAGCTTTAGCACCTCTCCTACCAGTCCTCCTCTGAGTGGGGCCCTCTACACACCCCTGCAATGCAAGGTGTGGTTTCAATTAAAAGAAATTTTGTTTTCTGTTAAAACTGGGAGGGAGGATAGGGGTGAAGCTTGTTTTGGGAAAATAGAAAAAGGAGTGGGATTTTGCTGGAAATATTGACAATGATATCCCAGCTTGATATGAAAGTTATCTGCTGATGCAGATAGAAGCACTTGTGTCTGGAGTGGGCAAGTGCTAAGTCTCTGGTACAAAGAAAAAGCTCTGGGGCAGCAGTTTAAAGACTTGTTAGATCACTTTGTGGGTGTTGCTTTAAATTTTAATGGTCACTACAAATCAGTGTAACAGTAAAGCTAGAGGGCTAATGGTCTTTTAGAATAACTGAGTCAGCTGCAGAGGCTGGATCCTCTGTTGGTGTAAAACATTGCAGTTCTGTCAAAGTCCATCATAAACTGTCAGTTTAGACCATCTGGGAAGCCTGGCCCAGAAGACTGTGAAGATGAAGGTTACAAAAATTACTGAAGAAATTGACATTATTTCTCCATCTCTCTTCTTTCCCCAGGGCAGCCATTGGGGCTCTGGCAGCTCTGCTGAAATCAAGTAAGCTTTTTTCTTCATATTCTTTCTGACTTTCCTTTCTGTGCTGTGGTGCTGGACAGAGTGATCCTGTTGAACCTCATTCTCCCTTGGCATTCCCTCATCCCTTGGTCCCAAAGAGCAATGCATAGGAAAGAGGCAGTAGTTCAGGGGTCTCCTACACCAGTTCTGATTCTTGGAGTGTCCCAGCCCTGTAGGAGATGGTGCCCTGAGTGCCCACGGAGCCAGGCTGGACCCTCATTTTGAGTATTTGGAGAGCACTGGGGCTTGGTATGAGGGAGAAATGGGGAATTTCTCCAGCCAGTGACAAATATTTATTTCCCTTCCCAGTTTGTTGTTTCTTCCATGGAAAGGGAGAGAAGGATGTAAATAACAGCAATGTTGTTTGGGTGTGAATGGTAAAGTGATTTTAGGAAAAGACATAGCCTATTTTCAGGTGGTTTTTTTTTTTTTAAAGATATGGGAGCTGGAATTTAGGAAATGGTGCTGATACTGTAAAATCAAATAGTGTAATGTATCAGAAGTCGGTCTGACTGGTGTATTTTGGATGATTTCTGCAGTTCTGAGTGGCCAAGAATGTATTCTGGTTGTCTCCTTGTCCTGTGGTTCAGGGCATGAGAAGCTCCAGACTGCTTTTGGAGCAGTCTGCTCCGATAGCTGCATACAAATGAGCAGGTTGTGTCTTTTGGGAAGTGTGGGTCAGGAGAGGTGAGAAACAGCTCTGGTTCCTTGAGATAAATTCACCATGCTTGGAAAAGCGATGAATTCTTTTTCAGGATTGCACCAGGACATCTTTCTTTGTCACAGTTAACATATTTGTGGCACTGGCCTCAGTGCATTTGAGTGGTGCAGGGGTTCTTGGAAAGGTAGGAATCCAATCTGGTGAATGCTATAGCACTTGAAAATTGTGTGAAAACAGTGGGTAAAGCTGTACACAGCAAAGCACCCAGAGGCACCTGAGCATGTTTTAGTTGGGATGCAAACTAAACAGAAGGCAGGAATCCTGGAAAGTGCTACAGTAGTGCAGTGGTGGACTGATTATTGTGAGGTTTTGTTGAGAATGTGTTTTGATGTTGCTGAAGGCTGTAAGACAGATAGGACAAGAACATGGCCATTCTGGGGGTGTCCCTGTAGGCCTGTCCTTGAGTGTTTCAGCCCAAAGGGATCCAGGGGATTATGGTTATGCACGGGGCTGTGCTGGAGGTTCAGTGTCCCTCTGCTTTTAGCAGAGCTGCACTGACAAAGCAGTTTTAGAGGGAGCAGGCAGATGGCAGTGTGTCTCCCTGATGGAGTCAGAAACATCCATCTTCATCTCAGGCTTCCACAAGCTCTACTTGAGACTTTGTCCACCTGCAGAGCCATGGGCTGGCTAGAAACTCTTTGGCTTCTGTCTCCTTCCTAACAGAAGCTGATGCTAAATGCTCACTTATCAGGTGCATAGCTGAAAGAAGCAAGATATGCCTGGGAAAGAGACATCAGAGTAAGAAAAAATTACCAACCCAGATGGACCTGGGAAATTGTTGCTGTTGTGTTTCAGAGAGGGAAGTATAACATGGTCTAAAGAAATAAGTGATGGAGCACAACAAACTTGTGCTTCATCCACAACAGGGAAGAAATGTTTGGAAACCCAGTGAGAGATGAGACCTGGGTTGTCCTGTGTCTCTGTATCCAGTGATTGCCACGTGGTGATAATCAAAGAGATGGTGAATAATGGAGGAGTAGCAATTTCAGTCCCTTCTAATGGTAGTGCTGCACCTTTCTATCACTGAAAGCTCAGATTACTGGTGTGGAGAAGACATTTCTTATCTGATCATCAGCTAGTCTCTCACTGCTGACTTTCCTCTGTGCACACATCCCAGTCCTTGCATGCTGCTCTCCCAGTTGCTGTTCACCACCTGCCATGCCCACATGCACTCAGCAAACAGCTCACAGCAAGTTCTTCCTCCGTTGCCTTGCTGTTTTTTTTAACATCTGTTGTCTCTCCACCATGTTAACTCTGACTTTATAACAGGGCTGAACATTCTGATTGGTAAATATCTATATTGGTGCTCAATTACCATGAGCATCAGGATACTTTTTTGTCTTTCTCTTCGATGTTACAGTCAAACTTTCCAGTGTTACTCATGTCCATTCTTCTTCCTTCAATTTCTAGATGCTCACTAAAGGCCAGGGTGGGGAGGAGGAGCAGGCAGATCCTGATAGATAAACTGAGGTGGGGTGAGACACTGCAACTTTCCCAAAGTCTCCTCTGTCCCAGTGTGACCATGCTATTTTTTCCAGCCTCCTTTGGCTTTGCTCTACTTCTTCTCTGTACATGTGTCTTCATATCTTGATTCAGCCCTGTATTAAGGCCACAAGAGCTCATTGTGGAGCACTCCTGTGTCTTCATGACCCCCAGGTGTGAAGGGGCTGAAGCCTGTTTGAGCTGATGTGGGATGCCCTCCAGGGCACTCCTAGCCATAGGGTCTATTGCTTTTAGTGACCCCAAACCCCAGAACAAACCAGTCAGACCATTCCCAGTTTGGGGGCAGTGGAATAAAACTGGGCACCTGCTACCCAAGCACAGACAAACCCAAGCCAGGGGTGCTGATGCTGGAGGGGATGTGAGGGAGCAGGAGCCACACGGTGGCGATGTGATTATAGGGATCCCCACCGTGCCTAATCCAATGTGTATTTTGGGTGAGTAATTTGTTTATCAGCAGGTTATTTTAATCTAATTTTGGTCGTGTTTGTTATTCTCGACTATCTGTGCTTCCCAGAATTACCGGCTTGCATGTCTGTAAGGAAATTAGCTCGAGCTGCTCTCAGGGGCATTAGCTGAGCAGATATTGAGGGAAAAGGCTGGGGAAATGGGCAGGGCCCATGGTGCAATGCTTGCCTGGTAAAATTGTAATGAGCAATTTAAAAAGACAGGTTGTGGTGACCTCCTGATGGTGTTTATTTCATCAAGACCATTCTGTGTGCTAACAGCAGTTACTGCTGATGGCCTTTCCCTCCTCTCTTTCCAAATCTCCCGTCTTTTACTGTCTTTATCTTCTTGTACAGCTTTTCATTTCTTATTTTCCTACTCTTTCCTCCTCATCTTCCATCAACTAATCTTAAACCCACTTTTTTTTTTTTTTATCAAACCATAAGAATTATATTTTGTGGCTGCTGGGATAAAATAATCATTGTCATTCTTTTCCTTTTATGTTGGCATCAAGGAGGGGCAAGTAACTCTGAGGAGGAGAAAGTGTTATTCTAGCACAGAAGCAGATTAGGGAGGTTGAAAGGCCTGCACTCTCTGCTACTGAATTCCCTAATGCTTGACAACAGATCTAGAGAGGCAGGTCTTTGATCTTGAATCTAAATACCCCATTGTTAAACCATCCCAGTTCCTGTAGCCAACAGCACAATGTCTGGGATTTGCCTCATACTGCACCAGGTACCCATCTCTCATCATCCATTGAAATCCTTATTATCCATCTCTGGATTTGAACTCCAATGACAGTCTGGCTCCAAATCCATGATCACATCTTGTTGGGTGTTATGATCAGAGTTGAATTTTGCAGTTTCTTTCATGATAATCTAAACCAAGCATTGTGTCTGTCTTTTCTTCCTGAATTTCAGAATGCAAACAGTCTTGATTCTATGCTTGTATCTCTTTGAGAAGAGACACTTTGTGGGAAAGAAAATAATTTCTCTATGTCCTTTGTATTCCTTTCCCCAAGACTCTTCATTCATAGATATATCCCAACTGAAAGTAACTCAATGCTCCAGAAAAAAATGTTTGCTTCATCTCCTGGGGCATGGCAACCTCCTGATGTTTTGCCTCTCAGGGTGGGTGTAGTGAAAACTAAGTGTTGAGGAGCTGCATTATTCTCTGTTGACATCCTTAATGATGATTGTTTACCTCCTTGTCTTGGCATGGGCAGTGTTTGTGCCTCCAGTGATGATCTGGCTTCTGTAAATTCAGTGCCTGAATTTAATGAAGTCTTCGAAATTCTGGTGTCCTCATTAAAACTCTTTCAAACCACTTCAGTCAGAAAAAGCACACTGTGGCTTTTGTGCAACTGTATTTTTGTTTTTAATTTTATTTCTGGTTTTCTGAAAAGCAAAGAAGGAAAGGGAAACTGTTTAGGGCAAAACTACAGGGCAGTCTTCTGGCTTCCAGCACAAGTTGAGCTAATACCACCTTCTTGCTGTAGAGCCCACTGGGTCTGAAGTGATCCCAGCACTTCACGTGTGACTCGGTTTCTTCATGGGGACAATGAATTTTATTTCTATAGAGAGCCCTTGTGCTTTTCTCTGCAAAAATAGCCTCTAAATGACCAAGTAAAACAGCTGTGTTCTCTTTGCTGTAGGAGGTATCTTGCATTTTTTATTCCTAAGAGGTAATTACTAGAGCAGAGTGGGGAAGTTGCAGTTTTTCTTATTCCTTTCACTGCTTTAGGGGCCATAGGGTTAATTTAGCAGAGTATTCTTATCTCCAAGCTGTAGCAATGTATGTTCTTGGCATAATGAATCAGCTGAGTGGCATCAACAAAGAGATTTAAGCAGATAGACAGAAAGATAAATATCTCTTTGTTCAGCCTAGTAAGCAGTGCATTGCTCATCATATTTCAGGTTGACTGTAATTCAGTTTTGTGATTGAATACACTGCATGTTTTCCAGTCCTACCCGTGTTCTTGGCAAACACTTCAAAGGAGACAGGATTGCAAAGAGGCCTTCAGAGATGCCCACAGTAACACTGATGGTCATGAGGCTTTCATCTCCTAGACTGAAAACCTGACTTCAGGCCCCCACCACCCCACCAGAATGAGAATTCTGTCAAAACTGAGGATTTCTTTCTACTGAGATCCCCTTGCTAATTTAGATGTAACTTTAACCACTTGAGGCTTCTGATGGTTGGCTGGAGACTCATGTCAGATGTTTCTGACGAGCTGCATAGGTGATTCAGATCCCACATTTTGACCTGCAGAGTTCAAACTTTCCCTGATTAACAGCACTGCCCTGGAAGCCACAAATGGAGGGGCAGGTCTTGAAATGTGGGAAACTAAGAAGGCATTGAATGTTTTTCTTTCACCCCAGTCTCATCAGGCAGAAGTGAAACTCTTGCAGAGAAAATAGGATTCTAGGGACAGGTTTGGGGTGGTGGTGAAGACAGTGCTCCCCTGTCAGAGATGGCAGAGTAAGATTAGCAAGACAGACTCTCACAAGGGAAGAATCAGAGATTGTTCAGAGATATCTGATCTAGTAGTTCAGTTTTAATCAATAAACCTGAGTATGTAAAATATTTAATGAGTACAGATAGATTGGAGGGTGATACTCTATTTACTATACTGAAGGTTAGAATGGGATACAAAGATGAGCACATAAGTTCACTACATGTCTTGAATGTGACATGTATGCAAAAAAATGTCACTTACCAACACATTCATGTCTGGTGTCAGGCAAGGGATCCCTCAGCCTTGAGGAGTAACCTTGGGAGCTGTCCCTGCTCAAGGGGAGATCAGTGCCACACATCCAGCTGCTGCAGAGGGAGATTTCATCTGATGGC
Source organism: Urocynchramus pylzowi (assembly GCA_013397555.1). Classification (NCBI taxonomy): domain Eukaryota; kingdom Metazoa; phylum Chordata; class Aves; order Passeriformes; family Fringillidae; genus Urocynchramus; species Urocynchramus pylzowi. Next base: position 971,295 of record VZRH01003307.1, on the reverse strand, counting down.
TGCATATATGGATAGCTTAAAGTGGTTGATGTATAGTCAGATTTTTGCTGTTAATGCAGCTTTGGCCACTGATCACCCCAGTCTTTAGCCAAAACAGGTTTTTTTGGGTTTTGGTGCTGAATTCCCACTGATGGCCTCACAAGATAGGAATCCCTTCAGTTCACTCAAAATAGGAAGCACCATCCCTGGGCACCTCTGAAAGCTGCATGGCAGGAAAACTTCCATTTTCACTGGCCACTGACCATACCCAGGGAGAGGGAAAGGGCCTAAGTAAAGAATATCAGGAAGAGGGTCAAAAGACAGGACATTTTGCCACTTACCACACAGATCGTACACACTCGCTCCAGGAGGGGTGGTTCTTGCTGCCTACAAATCTGTGCAGTGCTGCTTGTACCTGTGTGATTCATTTCCACCATCTGTATTTGTGCCAAAATATAGATAGATACCCATGCTGGTGCATCCCTAGATGGAGAGACCAACAGGCACAAACAGGTGGGGAGGCCTCCTTTTTCCACTCTGCCTTCTGGAGATCTTGGCATATTTCCTCTTTCATTTATTCACTACTTTATTGACTATAGAACTGAAAAAAATGGAAGAAAAAATAAAGAAAAAACACTGACAGCACAGGAAAGCAGAGGAGAATCAATGAAATCAGACAGGAGAAACAAAATTAATGTGTTTTTTGCCCCTTCAGCAATTAATTCTCATTGCTTCTGATCAAAGGGTTCAGGGAAATCTAGTCCTGCCTCTCCATCTCTTTCTCACAGAACAGACTATCTCAGCTTCATTTTGAAAAGAGACTGTTTTGATCCTGAAGTACTACAGAAAACATGTGAGGAAACAGCAAAATTATTCTGCTCACCTTCCTCCATGCTTTTCAACGAGTATTAAAACTGAAGCATAGGACAGTTCTGTGTTCTGGTCCCCATGGAGCTGAGATTCAAATGTGAAAATCTGTCTTAAAAGATCACAGACACATTTTGAGAGAATTTTTTTCCAACAAATTCCCCAAGAAGCTCTACACACTGTGCTTCCCAGTTTTTCCCTCTTTCTATTGACATTGACACAGAAAGCTTAGGCTTCAAGCTCTGTGTGCTAGAGGCTATAAAAGCCTAGTTCTAGTCCAATTTCATCTGTCCCTGAACAGCTCAGGGATGCTCTGATCTGATCTAAATTGTCCCTACCTTATGCTCCCCAACTCTCTTCTTGTCATGTTTTTATACACTTACTGACTTTTACAGAGCTTCCTGAGTAATTCTTCAAGGAAGATTGACTGATTTAAGGGGTTAGTCATCCTGCAGATTAGTAAACATGACAGCTGGTTGAGGATTAACAGGAAACCATGAATAAAATCATTTGGATTGATAAAGGATTCTCAAGCAATTAAAGTTTTCTCATAGAGAGTCAAATAGAAAACAGAAATACAGAGTGAAGGTCAGAGGAAGAGGTAGACCTTCTCCATGCTGACAACCAGTGAGCCTCAGAATGCAGAGTTAGTGTAGGTGGTTACCAGTAAGGGGAGGCAGTGCTAGAGAGCTGCAGGCCAAGGTATGGGAGCCTGGGCAGAGCTGTGTAGGACTGGAATTGCTGTGGGATCAGCAGGTCAGGGCAGGGACATGACAGCAGGTGGTCTGAAGTTGCAGAGCAGCATTAAAATGAGTTGGCAGCCTGGGCTGGGGGTGCTGTTGGTGCCAATGGCAGAGAAAGTTACAGGACCAGACCAGGTAGCAGAAAACCCTCCAATCCCTTCTCCAGGTAAGAGTTTGCTCATCTCCAGCAGAGAGCAGACTGAGAAAGAAGACTGAGAGAAGACTTCGTTTCAGGTGACTTCTTTCCCCTTTCCAATGTCTCCATCTACTTCATCACTGGGATTGAGATTTGCTGCCCATGCTGCTTCCTGCTTATTCCTTCCATGGATTTTCTTGTTGCTGATTTTCTTCAGGCAGCATCTTTCTATTCTCTCACTTAACCTCTAGCTGCTTCTCTTGTCCCTTGAATCCCCACTGATGACTTTAAAGTTCCAGGTGTGAGAGGCTCTGGCACTTTGTTTAATGAAGTAGAAATGGATTGGAGCCCACCAGCTCTGGTACCAAGAGCCATCTGCTGTGAGCTGCAAATTCTGATTGCTATTCAGAGAGCTGAGCTCCTGCCTTACATATGCTACCTGCCTCCCAGTTGATTACTGAGCTCCTGACAGCTTTTAATGCCTGTCACAGCAAGGAATGTCAGGACCAGTCAGGAAAATTTAGGCAGGGTTGGTTTAAAGGGAGGGAGCCTGGGGTCTGGTGTGGCTTCATGTTTGTCCCGAGGGCAAGGAATGCAGTAGGTGAAGGGATGTGTTTTAGAAACTCAGCAGGATTTGCATTATATCACAAGCTTTATCATCTTCTCCTTTCAGTCTGATATTGTGGAGCTACATGATTAAGGGAATATTGTAGCTCTCCTTTTATGTTTTTATAATTTAAAAAAAAAAAATTTTTTTGTTATTTTCTTGCTCATGCAATAAAGCCTTTTAAACAATATCTGAATGTGACCTTTAAAATCTTGGAGCCAGAAAGCAACAGAAAAGAAGCCCAAACTGCTGTTGCTCGTGTTGGTGTTTTGTTAATTTTTAAATACAGTGGGTTTCAGAATCTCTTGATTCATGGCTTTCATTATACAGGTATTTGCGGGAATACATTTAGAAGTTAAACATAAATTCTCTGGCTGTGACAGGACTGTACAGCCACAAGATTTTTAAATTTGTTGATCTCAGCAAGGTGTTCTCTCAGGACTGAAGTGCAGCACTGTGGTGAAGATTTTATGCGGTTGACTACTCTTACTTTATTCAGCTTTTCTCACTCCTCAGGAGCTCTGGTAGTTTCAGGAAATCTTGTGGTGCTGCAACTGGAATTAGGTTTATTAGCACTTGGAAGGAGATACAGACTTATGGTTTGGTTCATCTGGAGGGTACCTGTTTCCAGACAGGAAACTGATGTATTTTTTTGTTTGGTTGGTTTTTTGGTTTTTCTTTTTTTGCATTTTTTTTCCAGATATTGCTCCAAGAACATTTTAAATACTAGAAAAAGGTAAAAAAAATATTTTAACTGAAACCATTAAGCCAATATGAGCAGGTGTTAAAGTCTGATTTCAAGCACTGAGCAGCCACAATTAGCAAACAGGAAGGGGTTTAATTCAGCCTTTTCTCTCCTTTTCAGAGTCAAACAGCCGCAGGGCAGTGAGCAGAGGCTACCTGGGTGAACTGCTGAGGCTCTACCAAGACTGGCATCGCAATGATGTCTCCAACAACTACATTTACATTCGTAGGGGTCTCCTGCTCTGCCTGAAGTACATCACCAACATCCAGCTGGGCAGGGAGACTTTCCTTGGTTCCCGGGGAATGGAGATTCTCTTCACAAGTGTCCAGGTAAATGATGCTTTTTGTGTTTAAATGAGGTAATTTGGTTCTACATCCCACTGCAGGAAATTCCATCGTTATATAAATTCAGGATAGGACATGTAGATGAAAAAACTGATAGCATTAAGAACTATTGACTTTTACACAGTTAGTACTTTAGAAAAGCTGAAATGTTTCAGTTTAAAACCAATCTTAATCCTATGGGAATTCTAATTCATGCTTTTAGTGCTTCTTTTCTCTTTCCCCATGTGCATCCTGCTGCCTGCTTGGACAACTTCTCCTGAAGAATACTGCAATATGTCTATAGGGGAATTGCTTAGGTCTTTTGTGAGATTTTTCTTTACAATAACCAGATAATTCCACTCAATCAGCCTTTTAAACAAAATACTCATTTAACCAAGCCTTTCCTAATGAGAAACATCCATCAACAGTTTTTTGGGAGGTTAAATTTTAATCTTGTGAAACATTAATGTGAGTTCAAGAAAGATGCCATGGTCCTGCAGATGGTATGCCTACAAGGTACAGAAAAGGCAGGCACAGAACAGTGAGAGTTTCCTCAGTCTCTCAGTAAAATACTTCCTTAGCTTGCTTTGAACTCAGAGAAAACCACCTGTGTGATTCCCTAGGTGTGTTTCCATTGTCATTCTTACTGGCTATGCATTATCTGACTCTAGAACCACCAGAATGAAAAGCCTGTTTCCTTCTCCCTTAAAAAAAATCCATTGCCTTATGATTCAGTGGATTTATTTCTTCCATCACTGTCGTGAAGGATTCTTCTGTGAGTCATTTCTTACCCTCAGCCTATGGGAGACTTCTGGAATTTTTCACTTCACTTTCCTCATGAAGAATTGACCTTTTCTTTAGGTAGGATGAGGTGGCCAGAGCCAGCAGACCTCCCAAGGGATTATGGCATGTTAATGAGAAGGCCGTGGTCTGAAGAAAGGTGAATAGAGTGGATGGAAGCAGCTGCTGAAGGGTGGATGTTGGCTCCTTCCCTCTCAAGAGCCTTCCACAGCCCATGAAGCTTTCTGAGCTAACACCTCCTGATAGCTCAGCCTGGAGCAACTCCATGGCAAGTGCAAACGTTGGGTCACCTTGGGTGCACAAACAGGAAATGACATACTGAGGCTCCAGTAAACACTGATAACGCTAATCCTTCCAAAGGTCAGAAGTGGAGTGGAAATGACAGCTTCAGGGGCCTCCAGTTTGCTTTTTTTCCCAGTGTGTGCTATTAGGGAGACCTTGGACAAGAAATAACCAAGGTTAATAGATTCAAAGCTCAATATTCTCTCACTGCTTCTTTGGGATATTGTCAGTCTTGCAGTGTCTCTCCAAGACATAAAGTGTTGGCAGGAGTCTGGCAGCCCTAGGAGGTCTCTCTCATGCTCTCCCTAGCTAACCTGAGGTAGAGACTGCTGCTGCCACAAAAATCTTCATTTTCATGAGAGAAAGATGGGACATCTTATCTCCTGAGATGGACAACAGGCTGTAGCAAGAGAAAAAGAGATGAAGACAGGACAAGACAAACAACTCCTGATTGGGAAAGCAATGACGCTCTGTGTGTGGACAGTATTTTAATGCCTTTAGGGAATGCACTGGCTCTGGTGATTAACCTGGACCAAACTCTGAGTAGCTAATGAGATTTTTAAGGTGTTAAAATCTGGCTAGAAAAGTTCTGCTGAAACTTTTTAAGTGTTTGTTTGTTTTTTGTTTGGGTTTTGTGTGGTGGTTTTTTTTGGTTTTTTTTTTTTTTCTCTTATACACACACATTTATTGAAATGAAAACGGTTTTGCCAGGATGGGTTTGTTTTAAACTCCAGTGGAAATTCTATTTACAAGGCTGGTTTTCAATTGAAACCTCTCTGGCTGCCTATTGTCTGGGCTGATGGACAGATGAAATACCTGAGCTTTTAATAGCACTTAAGCTTATTTCTTTACAGGAGGAGGCAATAGTTCAAAAACTATCACCTCACATAGATTAGAAGTGACTGCTACTCAATTTTAGGAGAGTTTAGAGATATTTTAGGGGAATTTAGAGGGGAATTTTCCTCCTACCTGGAATAAAAAATAATTATAAATAATGAAATCATTCATGGAAAGGAAGTACTTTCTGTTCCCATTCCCTTTTCCTAGCTGCACTTAGATTTTCCTGACAGTTAAATGGTATATTCACTTTAGCACTGTCTGGTTTTGTGTGCAGTGACAGAGCTGCCACCTCTGAGACAAGAAAACAGGTTTGTATGTGCTTCAGGAGATACTGCTGCATGGAATGTTATCTTGATATTTTATCACTTTTCTATCTGGTTTCTTAAGCTTGCCTTGTTTCTCTTCAGCCTTCCCTACTACTCTAGGATAATATTATCCTATATTCCACTCTCTGTTTGCCAGTAGGAGCATCAATCAGCATCACTATCTTTTGTCTTACTGTCATATTGAAACCTCCTTTTTTTTCTCTGTATCACATACCATAATATCTGTTCTATTCCAAATTCAGTGGAGAAAAGATTGTGTGGAGATTAAAAAGCAGATCTGAATCCAGGTTAGCTTTACATGAGTTTTCTGAGCTAAGGATTTACTCTTCCATCATTCACATTATCCCACCACAAAATAAATGGGATAGCTTACACACATACAGAGCAGTCTCCTGTCTGTAAAAAGGCCTTTGCCAATACACTGATGCAATCATTTTCAGCCATTTGTAAACAGTGTTACCTTAGAATCTGAGAGCACTTTATGAGCAGTAATGAAAACAGTCCCACAAATTCCCTCTAAGGTATCTGAAGGCTTGTTTGCACTTGTGAGCTAATTTGCCATACAGAAAAATTACTTCCAAGTAGCATCACTGAGTAACTCCATGTGTTGAAGTTCAGTGTCTGGATGAACGTGCCATGTTCTTGACTATTTAAATTCACTTGGCAATGAATTAAGATGGTTGTCCCAAGGCAGGCAATTAAACAGTCCTGTGTTCGCTGTTTTAACAGAAACAGATCAGTTTTAGTAAACTAAACTAGTAGACTGTTGAGAATATTAGCCTGTTCCCACGTGTAGACAAACTTTCGTAATCTTTCCTTTAATAACAAGCAAACAAAGGCAACCATATGAAAGAGTGAATAAATTGAAATAGAAATAGAAACCAGCTCTCCTTGGTGTTTGCTCTACCCATAATAAAACTTTCCTCAGAGATGCTTTTATAATTTTCTTTTCTCTCTCCCTAGTTCCAAACAGCCAGAGAACCAGAAATACATGTTAAAATTCTTGTAGTGAGTCTTGTAAGCATGTCAGCTTTAGATGATTTTTTCTAGCCTCCCTACAGGAATCCTGGTTAATCCCACTGAATCTTATAATGCCGTTCAATCATACATGAGAAAACAGTAAAATCCTCCCCAACCAAAAGAACCCCAACACAGCCATTTTCCTGTTCCTGATTATAATAAAGTACTTTATCACAGAATCATTTAGATTGGAAAAGGCCTTTAAGATTGAATCCAATCATTAACCCAGCACTTCCAAGACCACCACTAAACAGTGTCACATTTTCCTAGAAGGAAATGAGGTTAGTCAGGCAGGACCTGTGATCCAATGGTGATTTTATGCTCTTTTTTACATTCTTATGGCTCTCTTCCTGGTTTTGCTGAATGCTGGAATTGTCAAGGGGTTCTTTTCGTCCAGCTCAAATGCTGACTATATGCTGTTAGACAATGACATGAAGTATCTGTTCTCCCCTCTTGGTTGTTCCATTTTATCTCTACCACAGGGATGCAAAATTATGAAATGGTAGTAGAATGTAGTATTGCAATAGTTCTCTTTTGCCTTGTAGCATATTCATGCTGCTTATTTAAGTTGCATTCCTGTTCTGATGAGTTCAGTCTTAGCTCCAAACCACTGAAGAAAACATGCTGAGAGGCAGAGTGAAAATTGTGAATTTGGGTAGAATATTGCACTTATGACTCAGCCACTCTGGTGGAGGCTGTGCTTTGGGTGTGCTGTATTTGGGGAGATCCAAGGGCTGGGTTTTCTGAGAATTGCACCCATTGGTTTTAAACAACTTTGCCTTTGTGCAGCACTATCATTCCTTTATCCAAACTCCCTAACTCTGTTATGTTGAAGACATACACTGTGATGTATGAAGACATACATCATTTCTATGATGTCCCAGAGGGTCTTTGCTTTTGTTCTGTGGAGATTTTGGTTTGTTTTCTTTGCAACAAAAGTCAAAGGAGCTCGCTTGCACAACAGTACAACAAAAATACAAAATATTCTGTGTCTTCAAAGTATATCTGGGCTCTAAAAAATCCTTACATGTCTACTTCCTCCTCTGGATTATAGCAGTAGAAATTGTGGGATACTGCAGTTATTAATTATTTTATGATTAGGTAATATATAGTGATCTTTCAGAATAGCTCTTGGGCCTAATGATTTAACCACAGAGAACAGAGTACAGTGGGAGTGTATTCTCTTTTAGAATACATTTTGTACCCTGAATACACTGAAATTGTGGTGTTAACTCTGTTTATCTCTGTGAGTTTTGTCGTGATTCTGGATATAGTTGTGCTGAAGCTGCAGAAGCACAGATTTTGGCAGCCAAAACATACATATGACAAGACTTTTTCAAGAGTGAGCCTGTAAGTCTTACAGGACTGGAAAACCAAGAATGATGTTTTGCTGCAGTTTATGGGTGTGAATCAGGAGTGGTAAAGGGAATTATGTTCTCACCAGAAGAGTGGCTCTGCTCTGGGGGATTATGACAGGGAGGACTGTTGTAAAAGACTATTCGTAATGTAGTTCTTTGTTTCCTAGGACTGCTTATCTTGTAAAAATCTGGATCCTATCATAACTACTGCAACTCATATTCTGAGAAAGTGCTACCCCAAGGAGCATCTGCCTGTGGTGACTGTAAGAAGTTCCTATTCCTTCCCTCTTCCTGGGAATGCCAGTGCTGAACCTCCATGTGAGGGACCTGAAGGTAAATGGTTAAAGGGTGAGTTCAGAAGGAGGAAAAGGAGCATGACATGAGAATTAAGTGGGATCTGGGGAAAGGAAACTTGGCATAATCCTGAGGTTTACAGTTAAAATTATTCTGATAACCTACAATGTCACTCAATAGGGAAGAAACTACTCCCAGGTCTTCTTGAAGCTGCAAGAGTCTGTTTGGAAAATAAATGAGAGAAGATGGAAAGGAGTAAGGAAAAGGAAAAAAAAAATATTCTATTAGCCAAAAAATGAAGGAGCAGAGTGGGTATAGCAGAGGCTGGAGGTGCCATTGCTCCCCAGTAGCAGACAGAGACATAATTGTGCCTGTGCATTGGCTGCTTGGGAGGTAAAAACTGCCCTGCAGCTTTTTCAGTAAGGAATTGCAAGAATTATTATCTTTTTTCCCTTTCTAAAGTAAAAGCAGATAGCAGTCATGCTGCATGAGTAAAAGATGGGAGCTCTTGCTGGAAAGCAGAGCTCAAGCACAGGCAGGACAGCTACTCTGCAGGAAAAGGCTCCATGATACACAGAAGCAATTTTTGCTACATTCAATTTCATGTGGAAGATGCTGAAATACTATAACAATCATAGCTGTAAAACACCCTAATCTAGATAATACAGATTAAGAGCATCCTGTAATATCATTGCAGCCAAGCAGAAAATCTCTGTATTGCTTTGGAAAATGAGTTGGATCCATATCATGGGGACATTTGTCATGGTTTTGAAAGGCAGCGCTTGAGTCCAAGAGAACAGAGCTTTAAAAACTGGGTGAATTAGTGCCAAATTCATTTATATGAGATTAACAAATGGGATTTGCTTTAATCAGGGTTGTGGTGGGTTGTGGACTGTGTGGCACACATAGAAGAATTTGCATGTATCTCTCTGCGGGGTATGAGAGGGATATTAGGTTGAACACCTTTGTCTCTGTCTCCTTCCTACTTCTGCAGGTGACAGTGAAAGTGAAGGAGAGGAAGAGGCTGAAAATGACTGGGATGAGGATGTGGAGAGTAAAGAGGAAGTAGGTATATGAGCCATTGTTCCCATAATTATCTGCATACTGGAAAATAAAACATTTTGTTGTCTGTTTTGACACTCTGAAAGACTATCTAAGCAGAGAATGTAGATGTGCATGTGGTCCCATGTGAACACACTACATGGATAACTGGGGGATACTTGAAAAAAGGAAATGAGGATGCACTGACTCTCACTAAAAAGTACCCTACATTTATTTTATTTATTTTCATGCTTGTCACCCAGGGTGGAGGGGATTTGGTGACTCCTATGTTCCTGCACAGAGACTGCCCAGAATCACATCCACAGTCAGGGATAAATGGTGGATCTCTGATCTGCTAGGCATATGCCAGGAAAGTGGCATTTAGGGAAAATTGATTTATCATCTAGGGAAGGCTAACCCTCTCTTTATTCCCATATCAGAGCACATTTGGGCTGTGCACCTACCCTGAAGAAAAGGCTAGTTCTTTTAAGCCACAGCTGGTGCATTTGAACCTATCTTCCCTCTTTATTTGCTGCTGCACACAGACAAATAATACAATGAATTATTCAATACTTCTCTGAATTCTCCCTTAGCACTCTCCCTGCAGTGGCCTAACTGGCAAAAAAAAAAAAGTTCTACCAGCTGAGAATGAGGGTGCAAACTTTTCTGTTGTGAAAATACAAACTAGCTCACATGCAAATGTGAAGTAGTGGATGTTGCTAATAAGTCTTATCCACATAAAGTGGCTTGGGAAAGCAAATTAAAGAAATGAAGTTGCAAATACAGTCTAATTAGAAATGATTGAGACTTCTGTGAAAGGAGTTCTCATTACTTGCCCTGTCTTTTTCTCCTCAAATATTAAACTGATGTCACCCAGTAAAAAAAAAAGGAAGTTAGCCCCCCCCCATTATCTGAGTGTCCTAACTTGCCCCTGTCTGGCTGTTTTTATCTGACTATTAGAGCTCGTCAAGATGCTCATTAGGAATAAGGCTCATAGTGGATTTATCTCCTTCTTTAATTAGTTATTCATTCAGTAACAGCTCCTCTATGCTTCTGAACTATTTCATTATTCATAAGGATTTACCAAGTAGATGTAAGCAGTTTTGGGGTTGTCTTTTTTTTTTTTTTTTTTTTTTTTTTTTTTTATTACAGCATTTTTTATGTTAGTTGTTTNTTTTTTTTTTTTTTTTTTTTTTTTGCCTAAGAGCTTATCCTGAATATGGGTTTTAAATACGGTTTGTCTGGTTTGCTGGTCATATATCTCCTGTAAAAAAACCTTGCTAAAGGGAAAGCAAACAGGGAATGGATAATGAACTTTTAGCTTACCCCTCTTTTTTTTTTTTTGTTTAAGATCTTTTGCACAATGTTTGCTGGTATTGATGTGACTTGCCAACATTTTCACAGCCACATAACACATATCCATGCATGCTAGCAACACCAACCAAACTGAAACTTGGCTCTACCCTTCTATCAGGAGCTGTTCAGAGTTCTATGAAAATAAAAATCACCACATCAACCATCTATTCTTCTCCATCCAAAATTTGAAGCTTCTTATGAATCAGTATGCTCTCAGTGGCAAATCCTTTTCTACTGACCTCGTGTTTCTGGCAGGTCTTCACTGCCTTTTCATCTCTGCCCAAACAACACTTCAGACTCTGCTTTGTGGCCCAAGTGTGGCTCAGGGTTTGAAATGCCATGGGCACTGGTGCATTCAGACAATTTTACTTTTTTTCTTTTTATAACAGCTTTGGAAATGAATCTGTTTGCCAGGAGCAAATAATTTCTTTGAGGGCATTTGGTGGGACACAGACATGTTGAATTATTTGAATAATGCTGTAATGTAATGCCCAATCATCAATACCATGTTTCCATCCTTTCCTCTTGCTCCAACTTTTCCTGGTGTGGTGGTTTGTTTTTATTTTTTTTT